>BJBW01013071.1:0-87422 GCA_004320125.1 Scolopax mira | reverse complement strand
GGTGAAATTCTGGCATAAGAGCTGACTGGTTTTATGACTTTTGTGTTACCTTCATGGTAATAATATGTTGCATGTAGGAGGTAGTCAGTTTTGCACAACCACAATTTGTTTTGTTTTGTTTTTTTTTTCTTTGTTTGGGGTTTTCTGCTTAGGTGACTGGTAGTAAAAATATGCAAACTTTTTTTTTTATATATGCATGAAGTGAATAAGTTGCGGCGGCTGTAATTCCTATTCCTAACTGTGCTCATTTATTAATGCTAATTATTAGGCGGTCAGTTGTTATCCTTGCTAAAAAGACATGCAAAGAACGCAGTTTTGTGATAAGAAAGCAGTTTTGTCTCAAATAAGGGAAACTGGATGTAATGCTCTGCACAGTACATTTTACAGAAGCGCATAGGATCTGTTTACCTGGTTGAAATTCAAATTGTTTTATTATGGTGTCAATTCTTTGGTTTTGGCAGCACTTCTAAAGTGTCTATACACAAAAGGACTACCACAGTGAATGAATGCTAGTGTTGACACCACCTAACAAGCAGGGATTATGTGTTTACAGAAGAAGTAATATGATAGGTCAAGTATAAGAGGCACTTCTCAAGAGCACTTCACCACATAATGAGTGACTGACTAGAAAGTGCGGAGCTGCCACTCTTTGGCTTCGTTTCGGTGTTGATGCCTGCCTCTCTCCTCCAAAGCCCTCTTGATCATGTTCAGCTGCTCTGTTCTCATGTGGTGAATAATAGTAGAGTAAAGCTGCTTTTCTGTCTCATTTTTCTTGCTAATTTACACATTCAAGCCATTTTTTTGTTTGCTATCCTTATTTGCTATTCCCTTTTGTCAAGGCACTGTTCTCTTTTTTTGCCTCAGGCCTAGGAACTAATTTGAGCTTCTATAATTACTTCATGTTTTACACCTGTCTGCATATCATGCACCCCTTGTCTCTGTACTTAAGCTGTATATTTCCTTGGAAGAAAGAAAAAAAAAAAAGGCTAGTTTTCTTATACAAGGAATCCCCAAGTTTCTCCTCTCAGTCTTCCTACAGGAGAAACACAATTAAACTGTTGAGATGTTCTCAGCAATGCAGCTGACCTTTTGGGTTCATGAAGGACAAATGAATGCTGTCTGTTCAGACAGTTTGTGTTAAGACATTGTTGAGCAAAGAGCCCTGAGCTTTGTTCCTCTTGAATGAAGCAATGGTTGTAGTCATTTTAAAATCATTAAGAGCCTGAATGCATGGTATCATTCTACAGTGTTTGCTCTACAGCTGCTCTTCTGCTTTAATAGCAGCTTATTAAATTTGGGTCAAGCGCACTCTGAAGAGTATCACAATGAAGAAACTGTTCAAAAAGTTACCTGTTTAAAAAAAAGGCAATTGATTAGATTTTTAACTTAAGTGACAGCTGCAATTCATTGCCTGTTCTTTGTGGTGTCCTGCAGCCAGAGTGGAAGCCTTTTGTAATTTGGTCTTCATTTTGTAAAAGCTTTCTTGAATAATCCAGGGTTGCTTTCCACTCTGAGACCGCCTCAATCCAATTAGGAGTTTAACAAGGGTCAAATTAAGGAGACTTTACACTTCATGTTTGCATCATTAGCCATAAGACTGTTTTGTGTGTGCACGACTGTGTGTCGAGGGAGGAGGGGAGGCTGCAAGACGGGGCAGACACAAAGCTGTCATCCACCATGTGGTGCATCCCATCGCTGAATGGAGGCACAGCAGGCTAGGAACAACATTTCCAGTTGTCTTTTGGGGCTGTCGTCATGTGGATTTCAGCTGGTACATAGTTGTTTGGAGGTTACAGGTGCTAGCTAGAGCCGAGGAAGAAGAGCGTGCTCTGCGCCTCGTCTTTTCTCTCCTGGTAGCCTATTGTTATCGGACAAATGACTGGGAAGAGATGAAGTTAGAAATCTCTTGAGCATTCATTATTTTTGATGAGATGACAACTACCCCAGTTTCTTGTTCTCACTACTCATGCTGTTTCCTGTTATTTTTTGAAAACATAATTTTTCTTCGTGTTAAGTGTATTGTACAGTGTGAATTTTTTTTCTGCAAGTAGTTTAGTTAGCAGGCTTTCGATAATCAGATGTGCGTATGGAAGACTACAAACATGCAGTCATATTTTCTACAATAACAATCTTATAAAAACAGCGCTGGTTTTACTTACACAATTTTTGACGACGACTACATTTTCCTAATGAATTATTTATAGAAACTGTTGAAAATTAAAGAGAAAGCCATAAGACCCTCTTTTCTGTGTAAGATTGTTCTTAATGACAAGAAAAATTCTCCTGCTAATCAGTGTTTAGATGTGTGGGATATTGCTGGAGAACTGTTTCGGTGTCTCTTTAGCAAATGCTTTGTGCTGCTACATACAAAGTAACGATTTATCTAAAAATAACACTTTCATTGTTCCTCCCCCCCCTAAACCCATTAATAGGTACTTTAGTATCATGCGAGTTTTCATAGTTTAATCCCTTTTCAAAAGCTTTTCAGAATAAAAGCTCTAAATGGTCCTCAGTATTAATTTGATGTGACTTCTGTACAATATGGTTTGAAACTCTCAGAAGCACATTTTTACAGCTTACCCTTTTTCACTGGATCAGTGTGTGGAAAATACCAGCTAAATGTTTCATGGAGTCTCTGCTGTAAGCCTTTTTTGTTGTCTTGCAGATGCTATAGCTTTCTATAGCTTTCTAGTGATTTTTATTTAGTACCATCATTATTAGATAATACTTAAGCCAGATCAAAACCTTTACATATATTATTGTTCATTGAATTTAAATTCTAGGAAATGCCACTTAGAACATTTTTTTTTTTTTTTGAAAAAAAGTTTTGACCTGTCTCTTGAATCTCATTTGATGAGAATTTAGCTTCAACAGTAAACTGTGCATAATAAATGGTGATTGAGTTTAATGTAGTCTGTGTTTGTAGTCAATCAGATCTTTGTTTACGTTTAGACAGGAATAGCTGGCTTTTGAGCTTTGGACACCCATAAATAATTACATTTTTTAAATGCTGAGCTTTTGGTGAAATATTAATTTGGTGTGTCTGCTAGAAGTAACAAGAAATAATTTAAAACTTGTTCTGTCAACTTCTTTATCAAAATGGGAAAGTGTTTCCTATTTGCATCCCAGTGTGCACAGTGGCTGGTGAAATAAAAATCTTGTCTATCCAATTATTTTCATAATGTATATCTCCTGTGGTGATTTTTTTCTTCCTCAAAACCATCGCCTAACTCTGGAACAAGATATTTACAATAGTATCAAATGGTGAGGGGCTGTGTTTTGTTTTGTTTTGTTTTACGCTTAGTTACTCCAATTTTAAGGCTTTTGTATAAATTCTTATTACGAATGAAGTGAATGTAAATTGCATGATATAAACCTGTTTGAAGATGTTCAGTCTGTTCTGAGCTCTAGATATCCAAAAGGATCGGAGTAATATGAGATTCAGAATGTCACATTTTCATTCTTTATTACTCAGTTTCTCTAGTCCAAAGAGAATCCAGTCACTTGACTACAGAAGCATGTATTCAAGGTACTGTTTGCCATACCCAGGTAAAATAAGGTATCAACAGATAGTTTTATATTAAAGAAAGCTTCTGACACTGATCTGTCTTCCTTACCATTATGTGTGTATATTCAATATATGCCAGTTTGGTTTGTTTGGTTTTTGTTTTTTTTTCTTTAACCTGGCTACCTTCAGGAAGGTGTTTAATTTTATAATTTCGCCATTCTGCAGCCTGGAGAGATATCCTTTACAAAATTATAACAAGCTGAAATGAAGATTCGTAGTCATTATGAAATAACTCCTGAAACATAAAATGTATTTTATATTCTGATATTTTGTGATTGATAGGCTGAAAAGTGCTTTATTATTTCTTCAAAAAGAAACTAGTGAACACCTTCCTATGCTGAGTAGAAGTCCCCTTTGCCTTCCTGCTAAATACTTTTATTGTAGGCTGGGTGGGTTTTTTTTTTCATTTTATATGCTTTGGAGTATAGGTGGTCTGCAAGAAAAAATAATGGATTTCACAGCTGCAATGCCAGAATTTACAGGTTGAAGGAAAAGTGAGC
Source organism: Scolopax mira (assembly GCA_004320125.1). Taxonomy (NCBI): domain Eukaryota; kingdom Metazoa; phylum Chordata; class Aves; order Charadriiformes; family Scolopacidae; genus Scolopax; species Scolopax mira. The sequence continues at coordinate 83,354 of BJBW01013071.1, read as the reverse complement.
TTATGATTGGGAAACATTGCAGACATTATTACCTATTTATCTACCAGAAAATGCAATGACAGAAAAAAAATCATTCCAGTTCTGTATTCCAGTAGGGTGTTTTACAAATGTACATGTGGACATTTGTATGTAAATTAGATACAACCTTTGAGCTCTTGGGAAGTTATCAGAGGGGACCTTAGTGTCACAAATCTGCTGCCCTCTCTACTAGGATTTATTTAGCCATAAGAGGAAAGGCAACATCATGCTTTATGCATCCATGTAAATTTTTGGGAGATCACCCAGTCACCATTTTGTGCCAGCGTCACAGAGATCTGAAGATGTGAATGGTAATCAGGCTGTTCAACTAAAGCCTAAAAATTTCTGTCAGCTGCAAAGGTTGGAATTTTAGATAAACAGATGCAGGATTTAGATAATGTCAGGAATTAAATATTTCTTCTCAATTACAGTAAGTCTGTACTGCATACATTCTTAAAAGCAATGAAGCTTTAAAGGCTGCTAATCTAACTTTGAGGTTCCCCATATTGGTGTATACATTTTTGCTACTATTTGTATAGATATTGTATAGATTTTTTCCTCATTTTAGAATTTATATTTTCTTCTGTTTATGTGTTGGTGTAAAACATGATGTCTACCTATATTACCATACGAAGTTACTTCGATTTTTATTGCAATACAGTCACCATATATCTTGTTTTATTTTTTCCTTCTTACTTCTAACATACAAAACCATTTGCTAAACTTAGTTTTACTGTCAAAGCAACTTCAATATAAAATTGATCACATAGTTATCCAGAGGAGGATCAGATGCCAGCTTTCTTCCTTTCAGAAGGGCTATCTACACTTTTTGTGTATAATGAATTTGGTTCTCTTGAAAGATGCTGGATTGACAGCCCTGAAGACCAAAGTCCTTTATTTATGCATGAGCAGCACCAGTTCTGCCTTTCCCACACTGCCCTCCTGATATGCTTCACCCATGACCTGAAGGATCCCGCTTAGGGGTGACAGCTTAGTAGCCTTCATACCCATTCACTCCTCCAGTCCTCCGCTGAGAGTGCCAACAAGAATGCCAGGGTGGAGATGCCTTTTTGCTGTGAACATTTGATAAGTGCCTTTCAGGTCACAGTGGACATCCCATTTTTCCACAGGTTATTGAAAAGCAGTCAGAGGGTGATAACTTTTCAGTCTCTTCAGGGTAATGGCAAAGCAGAGGTCTTAGGGTAATTAAAGGCAAGACCAGGATTTGGTTCAATTATTGTATATAGTGTAGTAAATTAGACTCAAGTTCTCTAGCCCATTACTGATTTCCTGATTGAGCTAGTCCTCTAGGACATTTTACAGCACTACTAATGTTCCTCAGGCCCTCTTCTTTTACTCACTGAAAGGAAAGAATTCTTTCTGCAAGCACGAGTCACAAATATCCCAATTTTCTTCTGGTTTACAAAATGCAAAGCATAACTAATTTGATAGTGGATTGTACCAATTTTAATTTGACTCAAAGACAAATTGAGTATGTTTCTGATCTCATTTATGGTAAAGTAAATTTAAATTCCATTTGGGTTACGCTAGGTACACATGTGGGCATAAGCGCTGTACTTGATTCCCTGTTTATAACTGTATAACTTACATACTGGATGTATGTAATTAGTCCTTAATGAGACATAAGATACAAATGCACATGCAGAATTCTAATGGATCAGATAGCACAGTGCTAACAGAAACTCTTAACTTTTTCCCTGTTTTTTTTTTTTTTTTTTTAATTTGTCATATTTTGCATCAGTGATACATTTATATTGGAAATGCATGCTCAGTGCATCTGAGCCATGATTCACTTGCCCACTTTCATGTGTATTTTGAGAAAAATGTACAAGGGGTTTGATTTTATATTTCTATTTATTCCAGAAAGTAACACATATATGTGTTTAAAATAATGACATTAGAAAAAGAAGGAAAAGAAGTAACTTTTATGCTAATATTTTCAGTATTCAATGGAGTATTGAAATATTCCAAGCTCTGAATATGAATGCACAAGCCTCTGCATATGAAAAGCTCCTCATGTGAATTTATTTTAGAATCCTTAATGGGTGATTTAAAAGTTTAATTAGTAAGATGATTCAGTTATGTATACATTAAAATCATTAAATGAAAAGAATTTTTCTATATTTCAGAATATGAGAACCTACATTGTATACAAACAGCTACATGTAAAGCCCTTGTCAAGTCGCTAAAGGTTATACATGGTTCTTGGGAGGAAAAAACCTTTAATTTCAGCCCAATTATGTCATATTTGCCAAAATTATTATGTTCTTAAAAATCCATATTTAAAACAAGCCAAAGTTAAAAATGAAATTATTTTTAAACAATCCAGTTCAAATTCAGAAAATATTTTTCATTCACTTAAACTATTTTAAAACAACAACCAATGTCTTTATGAAAAAGTTATTCATCTAGAAAAAAGTACCAAAAAAAATCAATGCCAAAGTAATTTTCTCAATGTGTGAAAAATATATCTAATTTGAGAACATCACTTCATAAAGTTGTTCATAATACTGAGTTATTTGAGGAAAAGTGTAGAATCTTAACATAATAACAAAATCACATGTCAGTATTACAGTGACCATAAATTATTTTTCTCTCCCCTGTGCTTATTAATAAAAAACTGGGGAAAAATCTAGAAAAAAAAATCTTCAGTTTCTGGACTCTGCATTGAAGGAAGGAAATAAATAAGAAAGGAGTAGATTTTAATTTTATATCAAAGAAACCCTTGAGGTGGAAAGTTAGGGAAAGCTGCATGGGTTTGTAGCACACAAAATGTCGCTTGAATTTTGCTGCTCAGTAGTTTGATATACTCATTTGCTGATGCGAAATGACGAGGGCTTAGAAAGCAGGGTTTTGTTTTTTAGCTGTCTGTAGACCTAGTGGGGCCTTACAGAACCCAGTCAGCAGGTCATTAACTCTGGAGAAAACAGCTTGCATTAATATGCTCTAATCCGGTATAATTAGTCAAATTACTGCACGCCGACCGGCTTGTCATGTGTTGTCAGATTTGGCATGCAGGCAGGATCGCCAGGGTCCCTCTGGAATGCCACACTGGATCAGGGAGAAGGGCTCGCTTGTAGTACTGCGGATTTCTTGATGAGGAAAGCAAACGGAATCAGCAGCCTTAGCCTTACAGAAAAGAAAAGAAAAGAAAGAAAGAAAAAAACCAAAACAATCAAAAACCTGATCTGTTATTATTTTGTTGAGAAATAGGGAATTCATGTCATGGGAACCATTTACGGTAGAGATCTACTGTTAGAAAAAGAAGCTGTTAGGTTGCTTCTTACAATTTCTACATATCTAACAAAACTGGAGATCCGCTGTACTATAGAAGATTAGCATTCATAAAAAGATTTAAAATAAATAATTACAAGAGGATCAGCTACAAATTACCTACCACACTGTGACACAGATTATTAAACTACCAGCATGTGTGGGTGCGTGTGTATGTGTGTGCTCGTGCGTGTGCATGTGCCCCTTTTTCCAGTAGGGGAGGAGGTTATTAAACTATAAAAGGGCCATATTAGCATAAATTTACAAGAGCTCTTGTTCTGGCGGCATGATAAAAACCTGTGTTACCTTTGCATTAACACTGAATTGCTTGTTGTGCTTTTGGCAATGACAGATAAGTCAGTGTAATTCCCCATCGCAACGGAAATGATGCTCCAGATTCCAAACGCATCCTGAAGATGTCACTGACAATAATCTTCAAAGAACGGCCAGTGAAAGTGGGCTGTATGTTTGCAGGATGATATACTGCAAATGACAGGAAGAATTATGTGAGTGAAGACGAATCTGTAACATATTATTAAGCAATTTCACGAGAATAACAGGGATAAAAGGATAATGGATGAGGGTGTCATTATTACCTTCATGTAGAGGGAAAGCAAAAGCAAAGGTAGAGAGACAAGATTAATTGAGGAAGGGTGAAGCATTCATTGCTCATCAGCTCTTTTGTACTCTCTGCTCCTGAAATTCCAGACAAAAAAAAAAAAAAAAAATTGCTCAGGGCTGCATTTTAATGCAGCTGGCAAGACAGAGCCGAAAACTGACAGGGCACTTTTTAGTCACCTCCCTGTTTCCATAAACACACAACGGCTATTACTCCTGGAGTCTTCCTGTGGTCAGAACAGTAAGCTGATGGGATGTCCTTTTTTTATCACAGTTACTGTTCTTAATTGTGCTTCTGAACTCGGCAGTTTTATCTGTTGATGGTGTGGAACTGAACAGGTCATTCCCTATGTATTGTTTGCATTGCCCAGTTGCAAATATAAGCAGACTGTACATAATAGATGTCAGCAGAAGGGCTTCTTTGGAACACAAAGGCAAACGAGAGTCTTTAACGTTTGTGACAACATAAAATTATGCCAAGGTATCAAGGTTTTACTGGAGTTTCATATGCATCATGAAGAAACAGGAAATCATTTGGCAATCGGGCAGACCGATCCTGCAGTGTTAACTCAAGTATAATTCCTGTCGAAGTTAGGTTTTGCTCACTCAGAGGGTTATCACTCAGTTAATAATTTCGATTACCGTCCTTAATTTCTGGATGCTCTCCAAGTAGCAGTTGATTTTACTGCAGAACATTTTAAAATGTTCTGTTTCCTTTTAAAAACCTTAATATATAGTACATTTTTTAAAAAAATTGTATAGATATAGAATGTTTTCCCCTGATAATGATGTTTTCTCTGTGTACATTTTAATTTCAAAAGGAATGTCAGGGACCTGGATAATTAAGAACACACAACTATTTGCATTTGGAGAATGGACTCTAGGTTTCAAGCCTTCTTAGATTTAAAATAGTGTTCAGTTTTCTTGATTTTCTTTTCTGTGTTTATTTTAGATAAGGAGTTGTTCTGGTGAAGTAAATAGAGTTATGTTTTGTTTGGTTTTTTTAACTGATAAAAACTGTTCCAAAGTTTTGACACCAAAAGAAAGGGAAGGAAATTAATTTCTCAGCTGTTCTCTGTAGGGAAAAAAAAAGGAGTTTTTTTTAGTATTGTAGGGGATACAGACGAAAACCTGCAGTTTGATGGGAAAAAAATAGTGGGGAATATGCCTCAGTTGATTGTTATTTCTAGTAGTGAAAATTGGATTTGATTTCATGAAGTTGTGTATTTTGTAAGCTGAACTGCTCCTATACGGTGAAGGGCATATACAGGATTTTAGAAAGAATAGCTAAGGTCAACAGCAGAGGCTCACTCCCTGGCAGAGTCTGACACCGAGACACTGGGGGAGAGGGATTTTTTCTGCTACCTCATGCGTAATAGCAAGATAAACAGAGAGGAGTGCTGGGGGACAGAAGAGGGTCGGGAGCTGGGTGAGGATAGGAGGGGTCTGCACTTCATTGCAGTAGATTTATTGATCATTGGAAAATAGGTGTGTGAAAAGAATAGATAGGAATTTTGTTCAGTATGATGCTTTGTTACATTAGCACAAGAATATGAGAAGGTTGTTTCAGCTCAGCGAATGCTGTCCTGCCCAGGAATCAATTGATGCTGTGAGGAGCCTCACAGGACCAAAGGGCTCTGTTCAAGTTAATTACAAAGGTTTTCTTAGAAATCTACAGGATCTCATGCTTTAGATCTATCCCAGTATCTATCATAATAACCTGCTTGAACAATGTAATTTAGAAAGTGGGTCATCCTACAGACAGAAAACATTTCTGTGCTTGATCATGCTTCTTTTTTGTGGGTTTTATTTGTTCATAGTATATACTATAGCCGTTATGTTTAAAAAAAACCCACTGCTATTATCAATAAAAAATACCACTAGATAATGGCAGCAATTAGATAACTTGTGAATTTTGCTACTTACAAGCAGTTATTGTTAAAGCAAATTCAGATTGCACAAAATATCTGATTGGAGAGAGTCATCTTTGGTCTTCTATCTTATGTAAATTTTAAATTTAAGTAAAAAATTGTGTTGACGTATTGTGGTGATTTGACCCCAGTGATTTGATCCCTCCTTAACATCACCAAAATATTTTCCCAGAACATGGGAAAAGTGGTAAATTTTTGGTTCTGTGAGAGGATGGGAAGATTCTGGTCTTCACCCTTATGGAACTTACCAAGAATCATGGAGAAAATGAGAATCTAACTGTGTTCCCCTCATCCCATCACTTCTCTGAATATTTGTTTGACTTTACTGAGCTTAGAACAGGGAAGAAGGTAGAGAGGAAATGGTTTTGCCTCCAGAGATTTTATTTTGCTGTGAATAGTGATGCTCTAAAGACCACATTGGAGTTTTTCATGACTGTCTTTAACCCAAGCTACTAAACATGTTTGCATTTTTTCTCTACTGGGTGACTTACCAGGCTAGTGAAAATGCTGTACACCTCAATTTTACAATGCCAACATGTGGCATACACCTCAGGTGGCTTGCAGTTATTGGTGATGTATTCAGCAGGAAAGAATCCAGTCAGACAAAGAGTTTCTCATCTGAGTTTGTGTGACTCATTGTTATAAAAGAAATTTCATTCTGTTACACCCAAACTATTCATACATGGCCTGAACTAAGCAGGGTGGAACACACCAACTGCAAACCTTGGTTTATAGAAAGTTTTGGACAATTATTTGAACTGATGTGTTCATACTAAGACAAACTGAAGAGTTATTCTTGCCCAGGGACCCAGAAAGACATCCTGACAAGACATGGTGATGCTCTCACTGTGTGGCATCACCAACTTTCAGCACGTATTTACAGAATGCAGCAATAATATAAAAGATCAGGATATTATTGTTGTATTTTGTCTATCATTGCCATCTCTTTTTTTTTCCATCTAACCATTTGAAGAGTGATGTGTTCACTTTCTGTCTCTCTCACTTTCCTTGTGCTTACTGCTGCTCCCCACATTTCTTAATGATGTTTCTCAAGAGTTCCTTTCAATCCAAAGCTCCTGACATCAGTGGAAAGACCTGGAATGATTTCAGTGGGTTTGGGGTGAGGCCCAGTCCTAGTAAAATCAAGCAGATCTGCAATTCTGATCAAATCTTTTGTAGTTCAATGTTCATGAAAATCTTTAGACGTCAGTGGGTTCCAGAGACATAAAGTACTGCCATCCTCATCTGAACATTGTAATTTACCATGGAGGAAAACTCAGATATTTAATGAATACAGGTTCCAGCTAACTTTAATCATGTTCCTATTATGTTACTGTTGGTACTATCAGGAGTTTATTTGTTCAAATATATGATGTTTCAAGTCAATATTTTAATTTTCCACCTCCTTGCCCTCTAGTGGACAAGAAAGCTCATTATTGTCAGATCCTGACACATCTGGGACAGCAATTACCCATAAGCAGGTTTTTTTCTTTACATGAAGTGGTGTTTTCATGTAAAATAGGTCGTGGATTGTTTTATTCTTTGGTTGGGATCTATTCGGCTTGTTTGTATTGAGGTAGGAAAATGCTACTTTCTGGTGTTATTTGGTGTAAGCGTATGAAAAATTGAAATCTTTTTAGGATTATTTGGCTCAGTGTCATAAAAAAAGATCCCAGGAGGACCATACTGAATCTTCCCATATTCTAAGTTTCTAATAATAATTTTGAAAAGCCGTATTTGTTGATTCATTCCATTATAAAAATTATTTCAAGTGTTGACTTTCTATAGAACTGGTTGACATTTTCCATTGTAAAAAAAAAAAAATAAAATGTTTTTTTCATAAATATTAAAAATACCCAAAGTTTTCCAGCTGGTAGATAAAGCTGTACCAATGGCAACCAACTTATTTAAAAAAAAAATTTCTTCCAAGATAATAATCTCACTAGATATTTTTTTTAAAATCTAGCTTGACTGCCTTATTCTTGATGGTAAATATGCTACAATGCTCCTACATGCAGGAGACACTTTTCAATATTGTACAGTTGCATTGGAAAACTGAAATGACCAAAGAGAGTGTCACCGTTTTCATTCACTGAGGTATTTTACAAATTATTATGGCCTTATTTTGTTTATGTTTTGCAATCTTTTAAATTAATTTTAAAAGGATTTAAAAGGACTGACTCTTAAGAATAAATGGTTAATACCAAGAAGGAGAAATGTACATACCTAGCCCTCCTCCTGAAGTAAATAGGTGCTTCTTCTCAGCTGTTGCAAATACAAGGGTAAAACAGTTTTCCACAGGAAAAGCCAGTAAGGTCACTGTATAGGTTCCTGATAGTGGGCACCTGCATATAAAACCAGTTTTGGACTTTCTGGAGGACTTTCCGCTTCTACTTCAATCTTTCAAAGCTGACAGCTGTTTAGAGCACTCAATATTTTTGCAAACAAGTCCAAAATCAACATTAATATTTATAACAGCTAATATATCTTATTTAGATGTTGCTTTGACAGAGATGATGTAAAAATTTCTCTTCTGTGTTTTCTGTGGTGTTAAAGTTTTAAATTATTTATAGTAATTTATATAAAATGGATTCTTCTGTCAGCAACACTGTTACAGCTCATTCAATTAATTGAGTGGGATAGCATCAAAATAAATGTAGGAAAAAATTCCCTCCAGTTCGGTCTTCTCTCTAATTCTGCTATATTTTCATTTTGCCTAATGATTTTTGGCAGAAATGGCAGGCAAGTGATTGTGGTAATTTTGCGTTGCTCTCTGTTTTGGAAGGGTATCCTCAGTGTTGTCTCAGTTTCTTGTTCTTCTTTCAAACAAGCTAACATTTTAGTGTACAAAATAGAAAAAATGCAAATACTCAAAGAAATAATGTTTTTTAAAGGGTATTGTGCAGTTTTGACATGTACAAAAATGCTCAATTGTACTACATTCCAAGAGGATATATAGATTTAAATTACTTTTGTGTGCTTGACAGAGGTAGCTAAAAGTGAGTATAACATTACAATAAGATATGGTGATTAACATTAAATTTGGATAGAAGAAAGTTGGATGCTTATCATGATAGGAAAAAGGTTAATATTTTAAAGTGAGGCTAAAGGTTGACAGGAGAAAAATTGAGTTAGTTTGCAAAAAAGAAATTTGTTTCTTTAAGTGAAAATTGGGGTCAAGAGGGCAGAGCTCTCTGCTTCAACATGAATGAAATAAATTAAATAATACCACCATAAAGCAGCAGTGTATAAGCTAATGATAAAATAGTACATGGTGGTTTTGAGAAAGATACTGTCTATGAACAAAACATCTGCAGAAATACCATTTCAAATAATTTGGTTTAGGGTTTTATTTTATTTATTATTACCATTGTTTTCAAATAGAACAGCTTTTTTTTTTATCCAGTTGGAGGCTTTTAAATTTATGCAGTGCCATTAATTACCAACAAAGATGGTAATGCTGATGTTCAGAGAAAAGTACAGTTTTGATAATTACACTCTGTCTAAAAGGAATTTCTTGCATTTCAGATGTGTGCGCTGTTCTGTACCATTTCTTGACATATCTGGTGTGTGATAATGAGATGATGTTTCCCCATTTTAAATCAACAGGAGTTGACTGCATTTCTTTGGTCAATGTGTGGTAATTCCTATGTATGTGAATAAAGATAAGACATCAATTCATAACTAGTCATATGAAAATAGCAGATTTAGGAAATAAATCTATGAGTATCATTGTTCTTCATCATGTCAATCTATACCTTCAACAGGCAGAGGTGGGCAACTAGTTTACTGTCATCATTACCAGTATGGCATACCTTTGTTTCTCTAATAATAAACATTTCTTTCCTCCATTCTCTTTATCAAATTAATCATAGAATCATAGAATGGTTTGGGTTGGAAGGGACCTTAAAGATCATCAAGTTCCAACCCCCCTGCCATGGGCAGTGACACCTCCCCCCTGGAGCAGGTTGCTCAAAGCCCCATCCAGCCTGGCCTTGAACACTTCCAGGGATGGGGCATCCATGACTTCTTTGGGCAACCTGTTCCAGTGCCTCACCACCATCACTGTAAAGAATTTCTTTCTAGTATTTAATCTAAATCAAAATAAAATAAACAAGAAACCCACCTCCACTCTCTAATGGATTTTTATTTACTGCTCTCTAATGGATTTTTGACGTCTAGGTATCTTATGTATCAATATATCATCAGATTTTGTGACAATATTTCTTCCTACTGTCCCATTCTTCATATTTCAGAGAGGGCTAGGGGATTGTAGGTTGACATATAAATACGTTTTTATCTGGGTTCCTTGCAGAAGTGCATTTGTTATCTAGACTGCTCACAGGAGATGTTTCCAGTTGTATGTATGCAGTACCCCACTTCTGTTTTGAGTTTCTCTTCTTGATGTTATAGGTAGGTTTTGAGTGATGGCCAGCTCTGCTATGTATCCTACTGCATGAGTTATGCAGGCTGGGTCCCTGACGAGGAATTCTAGGCTTTGCTGGAAGGTCAAGGGTCACCACTTCTCTCTGGCACTGGCAGTGGATGCTGCATCCAGTCTCAACTTCTTTTTTCTTCCTCACAGCTCTAGCCATAGCCATTTGCATTGTCAAAGAGATTATTCCTTCTCTCTTCCCAGGAAAGTAATATGATGCTTAATTGAATACCTAATAAACTCAAAATGGAAAAAAAAAATATCTGATTATTCTTCAGGTTTAAAAAAACCCAAAAATGTCTTGCTTGTATGGACCATCTAATCCATACAGAAACATCAGGGTGGGTGGCTTTAGTCAGTGTATATTTGGCAGCTGAATCTAGATATTGCTCTTCTGTCTGGGGTCATAGTTTGTTTTAAAAGAGTTATGTATGAATTTTCTCTAAATTGTAGCAGAGGGTCATGAATTAGTGTCTAAATGTGGGCTTGACAAGATTATTATAGTCTCTATTTCATGCCAGAAACAAAGATGAATAGAGATAGCAAGCTTTTAAACAGACTTTCTGACATCTATAATGTCAGCATAGAGTGAATGAATGGCAGGATGCAAGAACAAATCTTCATTTTTTTTTGGTTATTTTAGAAGGATTAGATGGACCTACACTCATTCATAATTTCTCCTTAAAATAATTACTAAATACTACATGAACCGGTCATTTTCCAAGCCAGTTACCTTCCAAATCATGCCAATTGTCTACTAAGATGTACATATTAAGATACATACACTAGAAGATAAATATACTTTGATTTGCATTTAGAAATAGATAAGATACACTTACTTAATGCCTTGCACTTTCATTTTAGCTGAATGTGTATTTTTAAGTAATCTTGTTTGTGTCTAGACTGAATTGCTTCAATGCTTGTTGGGGGAACTACTTTTTTATTTCTTAAAATAATAATTTTCAGCCTTTCTGTGGTTTTTCTGATTATTAGATTTCTGGAGCAGTGATCTATGTTAGCAATTTTTGATGATTAAATTTCTGAAGTGGAAATCTGTGTTGGCAATTTTTGAATGAGAAAGACAGGATGCTAAACAGTATACTACTGCTGTTTCAGTCTATCCCATTTGAAGATACATGTTCAAGATTTTCCTTTTTGCTTATTCATAGTCTGTGTGTAAATAGGAAAGAACCACCTATACTGAGGCCATGGGCTCTGATACTCTTTTTTTTTTAATTGTTATTCATCAATATGAATATTCATTTCCGTTTCAGGTGTACAAATAGCCACACTGTTAGTACTTTGGCAGCTTTTGCCCAATTGATAATATAAACCCTAGAGTGATGGCTATGAAGAGATATAATATTCAGTGAAACCAGCATCTTTGACATAATAAAAACACATACCATTAGTCATACATTTTGGTAAGTTTAGCTCTGCCAATGGGTGCGGATAATTTTTATATCTATATATATGTAGGAAAAGAACATCTATGCATAGCAATAAATGCAGCAAAAGAATATTCAGGTACCATAAATACTGTCTCATTTTCACTTCTTCTGTAACTGCTGGCATTAATGTTTTTATTGGTCTTCTTTTTGTTAAAGGAAAGAGAGAAACACTTCCACTAATGGAAACCAGCATGTAGTACTAGTAGCTTTTTAAAATGGGGTTTGAGTTTTCTTTCCTGACTAAAAGGTATGTAATTGAAACAAAAAGCATTGTTTCCATCCCAATTTTTTTTTCTCTTTTGTTTTTTTTTTCCTCTTTTTTTTTTTTTTTTTTTTCCCCTTTCCTTGAGCCCATCCTGTCAGGCTGCAAGCGTGAAAGTTATTTTCTGGTGGTGTGATTAGATTGGGGCTGAACTCTCCAGCTGGCAGGCCTGTCTGTGACTGGCGGCGGCCTGTCCCCAGTGCTTGTCATCTCCTGACATGCCTGACAGGATGGGGACAGCAGCTCCAGACAGGTTCATTAGATGGTGTTTTCTACAGCTGGGCTAAAAATAATAATAAAAAAAATAATAAAGTAAAAAAAAAAAAAAAAAAGGCCATGCTCTGTCAAGGCCCAAGCTGTAAGGGCCCTTCTTGTTGGTTTAAACCAAGGCCTTGTTTTAACAAATTCTGATCTGTGCGGTTTTTAGATTTTCTGACACATTTTTGTTTTCTTCCCCTTTGGCCTGCGCTCTTTGCACTCTGCCTTGTTGCTGCTTCAAAATCCTTACACCGCCTTCCCAGGAGAGCGGGGAGGATGCTTGCGGAGGGCTTGGAAGAAAAATAGAGCACTACAGTGAAACAGCAATAAGTGTTCATTTCCATGGTGATCAGCCCAATGGCAGAAAAAACAACCTTGGGACTCTCAATAAGCCAATTACAAGAAAGGTTAAGAGTTTTATAGTGCCAGAAACATGCCATCTACATGAGAAAATAGTATCATTACTAGCAATCTAGGCTGTTAAATACATTGCTGTCTGGTGCTGCCAGAAATGTAAGCTGTTTATGTTATTTGGTGTTTTTTTGGAAGCTGCCAGAGTTTTCCGGTGGTATTGTCAGGCTTTGATGCAGTATATCAAAAATCTACATGATTTTAGATTATAAAGCAATTTAAACCAGTAAGAAAGCCATTTGAAAGCATTAGGCACATTAAATGACACAAGGTTAACTGAACGGGTTCAAACTCTGAGTTTCATACAGATTTGTATTAGATTTTTGCTTTAGATTTTTCTCATAAAGACAAAGGATTTATGCATTGTATATAATTTAAGAATCTCTTATAACATATTTTGGAAAAGAAAAATCCCACTTAAAACCTAATTTTTTCTATTGCAATAAAGTACCTATTGACTCTAATTTACGTACTTGTGACTAGTTTAACTCCAGGGTTACCTGCTCTTTTTTTTTTTTAGGGGTTGGCGTTTGGTTTGGTGCATTTTAGGTAGCTATAACATGCTGGTGTAATAAACACTTTTCATGCTACTGGTTAAAAAGGGAACATGTTTACTATTTTGCTTACTTTGCCCCTTTGCTTAGGAGTGTAGAGAGCATTACAGCCTTTTATGTTTTCTGCATTTAGTTGCTTGCAGTGTAAGCATTGCAGCTGGAAACCAAGCCCTTCATTCACAGAAATCCTACCACTTACCTTTCCTTTGTATTGTTAGTTACTGCTGCTTTAGTTCATGGTCTCTATGACAACTGTTTAAATTGGGATGGGCAACTGTCATCTGGAGTATTACTGAAAGAAAAGTGTTAGTGAGCACACAGTTCCATAGATAGAGCATTTCAATATAATCCAATTTTAATTGAGCTCCAGAGACTTTGATGTGCTGCCGAAGGTTGGGAGAGAGCTATTCCAGGGAGAAATTAAAGCAGCCCAGCAAGGCTTCACTACTCCAGACTGTCACCATTTTAAATAAGCATTAGCATCAGACTTAACCTTCCCCTATGAAACATCTCACTTTTTTTCCCCCCAGCTTTTTTTTTTTTTTTCTGCAATATGTATAAAGGCAAAGACACTTTCATCTTTTTATATACGTTTCTATATTCCCTTGATTAAGTTTGAAAAGCATGTACTGGACCTGAGACACATCTGAGGCTGTCTATTGGACCTTGTGTTGCAGTTCATAGAAAGGAAAAGAAGCTGAGTGAGGATTAGTTTGCAACAGTCAAATGGCATGTGTTGGATTTTCTCTCTAAGACTGCTCTAAAAGTACCCCATCCTTGTGCTAAAAAGTTGAGTGGGGACTTATTTTAGCCCAGTTTCATCATTAAATTCTGTCGATGTAAATGAAGAAGAGCAAATATTTCACTGTAGACTCCCTTACTAAAAAAACTAGGTTCTTTCTATACATGTATGTCCACTGGCTGGTTGGATTTTTTTGTTGTTTTGTGCATAATAGTAAAAAATAGTCATGTAAGAATTACAGTAACAATTGGCGGATTTATCTCTGGTTTTTGCACAGTGGGGAGATTACAAGGTGACTGTAAACTGTTGAATTAAAATCTCTTATGGTTGCTTTAATTGATTAAACTATATGATCCTTTTGTACCATTTTCTTTTCCTCTCATAAATGTGTGTACATATACAAAAAACTTCTAAAATTAAAGAATTTCATGGTAATAAAGCAAAACTGAGGATCACTGTATATTTTCCAGTATTTCAATATCCATGGCATCCTAGAGAGCTAAGACACATTTTCCTGGCTTTAATTTTCCCTTTTTTTTTTCTTTTTTTTCTCTGTATATCTGACTTTCTTGACTTTCAGTGAAAGAAAAACAAATTTACAAGACACTGAGCTCTCTTTCTGTACTCCAAACAGTACAAGCTGGGATACTCAGCTGCAAAGAAAAGATGCATCTTGCAAAATTGAGTCTGTCAGAGATAGACTTTGACATAGCATGCCTGTATTCTTTAGAAGGAATGTGATATGCATCAAATCCAGACTTAATGGCAGTAGAAATGGAACCAATCACAGTACAGGCAGTAATCTGTCTGTACAAGTTAATAGGGTTTATTGTCTACTAAATCAATTAGCCTGTTACCCACATAAAAGAAAGGTATGCATCCAGTTTAAGTGGAAAGTTTGAATAGTTGGCTGTTGTAATCTATTTTTAAAAAAAGTGGAAATATCAAATCTCTTTGTAAAGCTTGTGGTAAATTCCATTTTATTATTATTTTTTATTAGTTTAAAAAATGTTAAGAATAAATTTATTGAGGCTTTATGAGGGAACCCTCTTTGACTGGGATTGGCACACTTTTTCATAGTTGCATAGTACCAGGAAGTCCATAAAATCTAAATACCTTCTGTGGTGGAGCAGCTTGTAGTGGATAAAAACAGAGGCGCATTCACACAAAGTATCTCTACATGCTGACAGGTGTTGCAGTAATTTCATACTGGGAACCTAGAGCTCACCACAGGAAAGCCTGTGAGTATGCCCAAATTTATGACAGGCAGTTTGCATTCCAGTTGGCTAGAAATCCAAAGAGGAGGGAACTATACATTAAATCTGTTATAGCACTTCTTCCCCTAACTACTTCAGACACCAGAAGACTATATGTGTGCCTCAGAATCCATTTTGGTGGCAGCTGAGCAGGTGCTTAGTTTTCATGAGAATTCTTTCTACAGGATTAGGCCCTCCAAAAAGTTGCACTTATCTATCATTTTGGCATTTATGTTATTCAAATTAAACAAGCTGATACTGAACTTTGTGAAAGTATACCTAGAATATACAGAATAGTCATACAAAAAATACTGTGTAAATGTGGCTCCAGTTACTGAAATAAATATAAAAATAGTTCATGGTGTTACTATGTGCAGTTTACATTTGATGCATGTTTTTTATTTTGTGCAAGTTTATTTTTTAGTGCTTAATTACTGTATCTGATTAAAAAAATGTTCCTTAAAGCATAGGTACTTTTTTTGTAATATTAAAGCAAAATAAGTGTAATGAAATGTAAAGTAATTAAACGATAATTTAGTTACAGCAGGCAGTTTGCAAGCACTCCAAGTTAAAATTCTCAGAAGAAACATTGCTGTTCTTTCCTTCCATATTAAGACTTAGTAATATGAGATAATGTTCCATATATTATAATAAAAAGTGTAGTAGAATTTTGGTTGCTTTTGGAGCTATGGATGAGGGTTTTCCTGGTGCTATAATTCCTTGTCTTCTCCAGTAGTGCAAAAGAAGTTCATCTTAAGCTCATCTTAAATGTGTTAAGAAAGAATCAGTTGGTATAACAATATATTAGGAAGATGAAGATATTTTGATGTATGTTCACCATAATTCACAGGCAGTGTAATTGTTCTTTGGGGACATTAGAAATTGACGTAACGTAGAACAGCCCTGAATCTATTCTAAATTACAACAGCAAGTGAACTGACTTCCAGGAGTCACTAGTGCTCCAGACCCAACAGTGCCCAGCATGTAGCAGCTGTAGAATTTTGAATTTCTTGAGGATTATGCTTGTCTGTTAAAAACTGTAATACAGAATGTTTGGGGATGGTAAGGATGTTGCAGACGTATAATATCATTTTATAAATCCATATATTTCTTTTTGCTTATAAAGTTAAAATTTAAAGTTGTTGCTAATAATTCAGCAGTTAAAATTACTCCAATTGTATTCCTAAATGTAAGGATTAATGAAGCAGCTTTTATATCTGAAGTTAACAGCAAAGTATTACTGGTTTATGATCAATCTTATATAGGAAGAGATACTAGGGACAGAAAATTGAAAAAATTAAGCTCCGTAGTAGAAAAAATGTCTTCTAATTACTTTTCTAGGTCTTATATCATATGCCTTCTGCACTGAATAAATCAAATGTGAACTGTTAAAATCCAAGACACTTGCACTTGCACAGACATATCTTCTGTATGACATTGAGTTCACATCCATAAAAGGAGGAACATAAACATATCTTTCTAGCTCTCATATGGTAGGAAATGGGTAATGTTTAACAAAACTCAGTATTTACACTTTCCTTAAGACCAGTTATAGTGCCTTCAGTTATTATAATGTTAAGAATTTTCATCATGCTACATTTGAATCTTTAGACATTTTTTATTGCATTGCACTTTTAAATGAATATATTGGTATGCAAATGCTGAAAAAAAAGACTCTGAGGATTTTATGATGGCTTTATTCTTGGGATCTTGGGAAAGAATACATCACATATTTGTGGACACCATATGTTTTTTATTCTTCAAGCTATTCCTCATTTTTTTTGCTTTTGCTGAGTTATAAAACTTGATTGAGTCACTTGTCCATAGTCCAAGAGAAAAACTAATACACACAAGGATGAAATAAACACCAGAATGCAGTTTTAGAATGTAGATGAATGTGAGTTTCTTTTAGACCTTTCTGATAACTCCATGGTCAGCACACTCTCCCAGAACCCAGGGAGTCTTGATTCACTTTTTTCCTACCTTTGAAGGGAGAAGGTTGCCTTCTGCGGTGGCAAAAAATGACCAGCACACAATGCTTGGTCATGGCAGGAGTCAGGGAGCTTGTCTTTGCATTGCTTAATTAGTTGTACATGCACAGGAGGTTGCCAGGAGCTGTTGGCCACTGCCTTTCCTTGGGGCAGGACATAGCTGAGGCAGTGGATGCAGCTCACTTGGGCATCCTGGACCAGTGAAGAGCACTTACCCAGTTGTGAGCTGCTCACTGAGAGCACAGAGGTGAGGTGAGTCAACCTGAGTGCCTATCCCAAATTCTCATGTTAGGCAATGGAGAACTTGTTTGTTTTCATGCTGGTGATTGAGTCTAACCCTACAACTCTTTTTCAGCTAAGACTCCCAAATTCTGTCAAATCCACTCATATTTCAGTTTTAATAAAACTGCAATTTTCTGTCAAGTAACTGTTTAATGAATAGCTTTGGCATAGCTTTGTACAGCTTTGCTTTCAAGTTAGAAGCATTTATCAACTCTGTTTTCTCCCTGGACTTATGACCATTACAAATCCTTTCTTTCCATTGCTTTACTTTTACTATGGAGGTCCAGAATGAACCATTTGACAAAAAAGCAAGCTCTCCATTTTTAATCCTATCATATTAATCATATCCATTTTAATCATTTTAATCATCCTATCCATCCTATCATTTTAATCATATCCATTTTGTGGCTTTTTTGTCTTGTCCACTCAACTCAACTGAAAATGCAATTTGTGCAGTTCTAATTAAAAAAAAATTGATTGCATTTCACTTAATGTGGTGCTGTGGCAGCATTGCTCAGAGCAGTTTAAGTACTGAGATCACCACCAGCCTGTTTAGATTAATTTCTAAGCATGAAATGTAGAGTGAGAATGGAAACAGTAGTTCTGTTAAGATTTCTCACCAGATTTGAGTCTGACATCCTGTCGTTGCCAAAGTCAACACAAAATCATCTTAAACCTTGTGAGGCAACAGGCACAATCTAATTCAGTCTTGCCACTAACCAGAACTAATTGAGCTTCTCTACTTTGGATTTTGCCCCAGTATTTGTTTCCTCAACCTCGGTGTTTTGAGTTGGGCTGTGCTGTAATAGGGCTTTCTGTGGCATCTTTGTCTTCTGCTTTTCCACATATGCTGTGGCCCTAGCTGGCACCACCACTTTTAGAATCCTTAAATCAGCTGAAACTTTGGCTTAAAACAGTAATTGTTGGAATTTAGTGTGAAAGTAGAACCCAAAAAGGCCTCTTGCCTACCTTTTCTAAGGTGGTAATGTCTAAATCTGCTACCTGATGCTATTCTTACCAAGAACTTCAGTCTGTAGCCAGCATTCCAAGAGTTGCCTAAACTGATGAACTGTTTGCACATGGCACAGAAAGAAGACCATGCAAAAGCATGCAGATGTGTAACACCCATAAAATGAATGATAAAAAAATATTATTCAGAATCTGTTTTCACAAAGGTAGTATTTTCTCATGTCACTAGCAATTATCCTTGTCTTTAAAATTATGCATCAATGTTTCACTGATAAGTTAGGCAATGCATTTAGAATACCTAAAATATTCTCTTTGGATTATTTTGATCCAGTTGTTAACATTTAGGTTTGGTGGTTGTTTTTTGTTTCTTTTTGTTTCTTTTTTTTTAACTCTAATAACCGTACTGCCACTGCTTCTCAAGAAATTCCCACATCCTTTCCATTACTTTCTTCGAATACAATATCATAACATGCAAAACCATTTTACCAATGAAAAGAGGAAAATGGCCTGAAAATGGACCAACTTCAAATAATTTTTCAGATGACTGAAAATGAATGTGGGAAT
This sequence comes from Scolopax mira, assembly GCA_004320125.1. Lineage (NCBI taxonomy): Eukaryota > Metazoa > Chordata > Aves > Charadriiformes > Scolopacidae > Scolopax > Scolopax mira. Next base: position 64,318 of record BJBW01013071.1, on the reverse strand, counting down.
AAGAGCGTCAGTTACTGTCAGCTGAGTGGGCATTGTTTTAATGGATACTGAAGCAGTATGCTGACCAGAGAAATCAAATTTAGAAAGGTTAGGGTGAACAGAACCTCATGTTTCAAGAAAAAGGGCCTCTTGAAAGCTTAAGAAAACATTGGAAGTAGAAGTATAAGCTGAGAAAATTTGGCAAGGAAGTAAAGCCCCAAACCACAAAAATAATATCTCCATTTTTTGGATCCCTGAAGAGGAGGGGAAAAATGAAACAAGAATGCCAAGATTTATTAAAAAAAAAAAGTTCTAAAAAATATTTTTAAAACTGATTTGAATGGAGAAATTATAGTGTCATATAATACTCAGCTCATCCTGCAGAGCATTGTATCACAAGAGCTACTTGGAGGAAAGATTTTAAGGCTTACAAGTAAAGAAACATTTTACACAGAGGCATGTTATATGGAAGAGGAAAGGAGACCTTAATGTAAAGAGAAACTGAGAACATTTTGCTAGACCAAAGTGTACAGAGAAAAGATGATAACACAGTATTTTTGTGAAAATTTAGAAGTGTTTACTCTGGATTGTGACTATTGAAACTGAGGCAGAGAAGGTGTTCTTAAAGTGGGTTAAATGTATGCACAAAAAGAAAATAGCAAGAATCAGTAAAACACTATGATATTAAATTAATTTGAATTCTCCCTCCTGTCTATTAGTATTCTTAGTTTTCCATTTCAGAAAAGCAGAATACAAGGTGTTTCATTGTTTAAATTTAAATGATTTTAAAATTTCTTAATAAATGTTTTCTTTATATATTTTCATATTTGAACATAATATATATCCCTTGTTACAGTGTATGTATATTTTTCCTGCTAAATCTGAAAGTTGATTGTATTCTGTGCTTCATAAAATATTTTTAAATTATATGCTCCTTACTCAATATGATATTTCATAAACTCTGAGAGTCTGGTTCCACGCCATTAATGTAGATGTCATTAAATGTCTGTCATTTCAATTTGTATTTAGAATACATGAAGCAATCATGCAGTCTGCCTTGTACTTGTAGTGAGCTCCATGTTTTTAGATGATTCTGGAGAAGAAAGTTTTCTGTATGTGCATGGAAGCCATTTTTTGAAGATCTGCATTCAGAATTTCCTTGAAGCAAATGGAGATGCTAGCAAACACTTGCAAAAGGGAAATCCAAATCCCTGACTGGAGAGAATGATTTTCAGTAATTGTTTTCATGTGTTTGTAACGCCTGAAAGTGAACAATTATGCTGAACTATTTTACGAATATTTATTGTGTAACAGGGTCAGGTGCATAAGCATACTTTTGTAGCTGGCTTTAGACAGCTCTATTCACTGCAATTTTTTTGGTGAAGTACTCCATGTTTTATTGGCAGGCATCTTCTCTTTAAGTGCTGAGGTTACAGTACTGGAAGCATCCCGTAAGACACTGACATAGGGAGTGTACCAGATAAGTTCAGTGAATTTTATGGTTACCAGGCTGTTATGAAATAGTTAATATGAAATCAACTGCTGCTTTGTGACTGAAGCGTATTATTGCTTGCTATATCAAATACAACTGTGAAAGGTCATAGCTTTTACTACAATTAAATTTTTTTCTTCCTTTTTTTTTTTTTTTCTCTTTCTGCCTATTCATATACAAAAGAGATGAGGTAACAACAAATTTAGATTTTAGCTTTTTTCATGATAGGCCTCTTAGCTAACTATACAGAAAGTAGGAGATACAGTTTCACCAGACAACAGTGATGCAATAGTGATGATTATTCTCTTTAACATCTTTATTAATGATCTGGACGAGGGTATCGAGTGCACCCTCAGGAAGTTCACAGACGACACCAATCTGGGTGGGAGTGCTGAGTGTTGGAGGATAGAGAGGCTTTGCAGAGGGATCTGGACAGGCTGGATGGATGGGCTGAGACCAGCAGGATGAGTTTCAATAAGGCCAAGTGCTGGTCCTGCACTTAGGTCACAACAACCTCCTGTAATGCTACAGGCTTGGGGAAGAATGGCTGGAGAGCTGCCTCTCAGAAAAGGATCCAGGGATGCTGGTTGACAGCAGGCTGAACATGAGCCAGCAGTGTGCCCAGGTGGCCAAGAAGGCCAACAGCATCCTGGCATCTATCAGGAATAGTGTGGTGAGTAGGACCAGAGAAGTGATGATCCCCCTGTACTCGGCACTGGTTGAGGTCTCACCTTGAGTACTGTGTCCAGTTTTGGGCCCCCTACCACAAAAAAGACATTGAGGTTCTGGAGTGGGTCCAGAGAAGGGTGACAAAGCTGGTGAGGGCTCTGGAGAATAAGTCTTATGTGGAAAGGCTGAGGGAGCTGGGGTTCAGTCTGGAGAAGAGGAGACTGAGGGGAGACCTTATTGCTCTCTACAACTATCTGAAGGGAGGGTTATAGAGAGGTGAGGGTCGGTCTCGTCTCCCAAGACACAGGAGATAGGAGAAGAGGAAATAGCATCAAGTTGCACCAGGGGAGGTTTAGATTGGATATTAGGAAATGTTTTTTTCACCGAAAGGGTCATAGGGCATTGGAATGGGCTGCCCAGAGAAGTGATTGAGGCACCAACCCTGGAGGTGTTCAAAAGATGGGTAGATGTGGTCCTCAGGAATATGGTTTAGTAATTTTTATTTCCTATTTCTTATTTATTTTTTTTTGTCAGAGTTAGGTTGATGGTTGGACTAGATGATCTTTAAGATCCCTCCCAACCTAGACAATTCTATGATTCTATTCTATGCAAAAGATGCAAGCAGAACCTTTTGGATAGTTCTTACTATCACAATGTTGTTTGGTTACTTTTCAAGAGCGTAGTGTGAGGCTAACAGAAATATATCTTCTTTTTTCTTTTTAAGTTTATGTCAGAATTTCATTGTAAAAAACACTTCCTCAACCTTAGGGAATATTAAATATTCATTTGACAAGGCAAATGAATATTTTGCAGCTCTGAGGCAGCTTCAGAGACTTTGTCTTCTCTGCTTGGCAACCCCAGTCATAGAAAAGTTTGTTATGAGAAACTCTATGCAAGCTCCTGACCTGCAAAACTGGAACACCAAGGCTATTTTACCATTGTTCATTTTGGTAACATTGATGTGAAGACTGCAATGTAACTGAAATTAACCAAGATTACTTCGTGTCTTTTGTTCAAGGTTGGGACACATGAGGTAGACACATAGTTGGCTATTGCAGGTAAACTGTCTTCTAAAAGTTGATGATGGTGAATAAAGAATGTATTACAGACAAAAATCCTATTCAGACTATATATATCACTATATGTGGGAATGGCAAGTGCTTATTTTGTATTGGAAGAAACACAACTTTGCAAGTTTAGTTTAAAAAAAAAAGACAAACAAGGTACAGTGTATAGTCAGTGTATAAATAAAACACAAATGTAGCTATAACTGCCAATTCTGAGGAAGACATGCTGAATTTGGTCAAAATTGAAGCACTGAACACATAATTCAGCAAACTTAAAGATTGGAAAATAGAGAGACTTAAAACATTTTTTAGGGTTGATAGACTGCTGAAGGGGCAGATTGCGGATACAATACAGTGCTTTTAAGCATATATTTCCAAACCTTTAAATCAAATAAAAATAAAAAGATGAAGGGTTGCTTTGGGTTGGGCTACAAGGATTCAATAGCATCCTGCTAGTCCTTACTCTGTCAACAGAAATCTGTTCAAATGCAGAGAGAATATTTTTTTCAATATAAGAGATTAAAGCTAAAGAAATAAGAAGGGTAAACTTAGAAGGAGAAAAAAGAATCAATTCATAGAAGTTTCTTGCATCTCTAGAGGAAAACCAAAATGAAGTAAGCACCACATGGGAAAGACGATAGCCCATGTTGCCAGGTAACAGAGCCATCTAATAGATAGATGGGATTTTGATGTCTAAACTAAGGACATGCCAGAAATCTATTCTTTAACGTTTTAACTAAAATAACAGTGTCCAGGACAAAGATTGTAAGAGCTACACTTAAGAACTTTATAAAACAAAAAAGTATCTTTGGTACCAAAATTCAGCATTCTTGAAGCCCTTCTGGTCATTGATAAAGGGGCAAAAACACATTTAATTTCAGGAAATGGACATTTTATCCAGAAAGGATTACTCTGAGGACCATTTTCAGACTTTGAAAAAAATAATCTACAGGAACTTTGGGATGTATCTGTGGAATTAAATCAGTTCTACTATATATGAGTACAAAGCAACCATGTCTCTTACTGCTCTTGTTAGACATATTAGTACAAAAGCTAAAGAATAATGAAGGAAAATGAAGGAAATCAGGGAGTAAGTTCTTTGAAAATAATAATAATTTAAAAAAAAAACACACCCCATAGTGGATATATGCATTTTGCACTAAATCTAAACAAAGCTTGGCAAATGATACAGTATCAATTCATACTTTCATTGAGGAATTGGGTTAGAATTAAAATACCCTGGAACCAGAAACCTGGTTCCAAAAGACAAATTATGAATTCCCACTGAAAACAGTATATTAAGTTCACATATGTAGGCATTAATGAATCACCAAAAAGGGCTATTTTGTTAAAAAAAAAAAAAAAAAAAAAAAAAAGGAAATATTGAGCAATAAGCAACAATTCTTTGCAACAGGTTGGAGAAGTGAATATTCTTACTATAAAGTTAGCAACTAAGAATAGATAGGACTTGTACAGGCTGCTTTCATTTATTTCTTTATAGCAACAGGTTTGTGATTATTTCAGTTCCATAAACAATAATAAAAATAAAAGGACCAGAACATCCTTTTCCAGTGCTGTGTCTGGTGTTATGAAATACCAAAAAATAACATAAAGCAGCAAAAATAAGCCTTAATACTGAAGTGTTTCTCCTGTGAAGATTCAGGGATTCTAGCAGTACAGAAGCTAATATTTCTGGTCTTCTAGTTAATGCCATACTTCAAAATTCTAGCTGTTAATTAACAATTAATTCATTATTAATAATTACTGAAGTAGTCTTATGATTAAAAATAGCTTGATTCTTAATTTTAAAAAAGGGAGAGATCTTGATTACATCAGAAATAAAATTAAAATAACGAAGCCTTCATATTTGATTCAAGAGAGAAAGCACTTTGGTAATGGTTCTGCTTCTCTTCTGTAGAGCATCTGAACAGCCTAACCTGCTTTACTAATCTAACCTAAGTAAGAGTCACCAATAGGTGTTTTTCTGTATTACAGAACCCTGTGATTTAGAGACTTCTCATTCCCACTATTTGGATAACAGCTTCATCTTACTGCAATGTGTCCTAACAAATATCATCTGGCCAGTGGACCAATTGCTATCTTTAAAGCATACCCATATCTCTGAGTAAATGAAAGGGTTTTACAAGGAGGAATAAGCTTTAAACCAAATAATTGCAGCTGATATTAAAAATTGAAAATGTGCTATTCATGTGTAGACATGGGTGTTCACTGGTTGGCTTTTATCTTATTAAAACCAGCTTAGATATCAGACCTATCTAGAATTCGCTGCTTAGTCATGATCACAGAATCACAGAATCACAGAATCTTAGTGGTTGGAAGGGACCTTTGAGATCATCAAGTCCAACCACATTAAAAAACAAAACAAAACAAAACCAACCAACCAAACAAAAAACTTAAAAAATCCCACACACTCAAAAAAAACCCCCAACAAACCCATAAAACCCACACACAAAAAAACCCACCCACCAACTAAACCCCACACCCACACCCCACCACAGACCAATAATCTTGGGCACTAGAGCATGCCCTGAAGAGCCATGTCTACACGTTTCTTAAATACCTCCAGGGACGGTGACTCCACCACCTTCCTGGGCAGGCTGTTCCAGTGCCTGACCACTCTTTCCGTAAAGTAATTTTTCCTAATATCTAATCTAAGTCTCCCCTGACGCAGCTTCATACCATTTCCTCTGGAAATGATATTTCAACCATTAAGACATGCCTAGAACAAAAAGTCTTAAGGCTGTTTTTAGGAGAAAAGCTATTCAAATTTAAAGCACTGACTTCAAATATAAACAAAAGCAAAACATTGAATGGAGCACATGGTAATTTTGGCTTCACATGACTAGGTAACATAATTTGAGTATCTTTTGGTAAACAAAGTGGTTATTTCCATAATGAAATACACAATATATGCAGTCTGTAAAAATATGAAATAGCCAGGTCCTCATTCATGTGATATGGGAAAGCAAAATGCTAAGAATCTTCCTGAAAGAAGAAAAAAATTGTAAACTATGCATCCTGTAAAAGGATCCAAATGCAAAAAAATGCACTTTATTTTGGCTCTTAGAAAAACAGCAAGAAAGAATCATGTAACAATATGAGTACTTTCTACCATATACTTCAGATACCTAATACAGAAGGTTTAATGCATCACTTGAAAATACCGTTAGATGAATGTTATGGAGGATGCCAAAAATGGGTAGTATATCCTGGACAGGAAAACAGTACAACAGAGATACTGAAATAATTGAGATGATTTGATATCAACATGATAATCTGATATTTGTAGGACTAATAGACAGTTAAGTAGAGTGTAATTGAGGACAATAATTGAATTATAGACTCCCTCCTTTCCTCTGATTTCCTATCCTTTCTGATGCTTCACTGGAGTGTTATCTAAGTCTATCTATAAGTCATTAATTTCATAGTGGGGTGAATGTACCTCTGTGAAGTTATGATTGCTTTATCCTTGAGTAAGAAGAGGAGGAAGAAAAGGCAACCAGTGCATGGTCAGTACAAAATGTGCTTTCATTGTTGATTTCTAACAACTAAGCTGCGTACCAAGATACTGTTAATGTATGACTATGAATCATGTATAAAGTTAATACATAGGATACAGCCAATACTAAACATTTTTTTTAAGGAAAAAGTAGGGCAAGAGAAAACATTTTTGAAACAAAAAAGTGAATTCTTGAAGGAAGTGGTTTGCATCTCTTTGGCAAATCAGTTGGGTGCTGTAGATCTGGTTACAGCAATATACATTTTAAACTCCTCTCTCTGGGAGATTGTTCTCATGTTTTAAACCAGAATAATATTCTCCTCTCTGTTTCCTCTCTGTATCTCAAGAACCTGTGTATTTACAAAAAGATATGTATCAGATAGCAGCAGAATATAGTCAAAGAATGAGGGTACTGAAATCTTCTCAGTCATTGTTCTTAGCCATCTGAATTTCACATACATGATACCAGCTGTATCCTAGCATCTGATCTCAATGAAAGACTGAAGTAAAATTTGGTTTATTTAGCTTATCAAAGAGAAAGATAAGCAGTAACTGGATCACAGTCTATAATTATCAACACAAGGAAAGGTTATCTGATACTAGAAGACTCTAATCTCAGAGACAAAGGTGTCACAAGTTCTAGTGGCTAGAAGCTAACATCAGTAGAGTTCAAAGTGAAAATAAGGTGCAGATTTTTTTACCATTACAAGAATTTAGCATATGAGGTAGCAATTCCACAGCTGGCCTGAATGAATGAAGTGACTGAATGCAGAAAGTGTAGTCTCTTGTGTGTGTCTGGGGGCTCTCCAGAGAAATCAAACCCCTTTTCCAAGGCTGTATTTAGTTAGTGTGGAGAGCTGAGGTGAATGGAACAGTGCCATCAGCCACAGTGTTGGTCTAAGTTTTGTCTGTGACAGGATCATGAAGACAATACATGGGGCTCACTGTATTTCTCTCTCCATTTTCCATCAAAGATACAGCTAACATTTCAGTGCTCATCAGCCATCGTATCTGAAATAGACTCATCATGGTTATAAGAAAAAATGGAGAAAAACTTGACAAAAATCTATGCAGCTCTTTTTAAAGTGTACAAACTTAAATTAGCTTTTTCCTATATGAAGACATGTTACTGACTTGAAGCTACATCAGTGAAAAAACTGAAGGAATACAATTTCCATTACCTCAAGCATGAAGGATTGTTGACAACAGCAACATATGGTCTCCTTAACATTTCCCTATTCAGAAGTTGGGGGAGGTCATGATTACAGAAAGCAAAGGCCTCAACTGAGTGAGTAGAAAGCACTGCAAGCTGGTGTACCAGTTTCTACGTACCTAATGAAGAACAGAGAAATTAAATCTTTCCAGTCTGAAACTTTCTTTTTTTTTGTATTTCCCTTTAGTGAAGGTGCTCATTGTGCTTGTTTCTCTAGGACTGCAATTCTCTTGGTAACTGCAGCCCAGGGGAAGGCACAGCCTACAGAGCCTTGGGTGTAGTGAGGGGATGGTCCTCATCCCAAACTCCTTGTAGAATGAAGTGTCAGAGTCTCTGCTATGGGCAGAAGCCACCTGAGAAGAGGTGGAGGACTGAAGGCCACCTCCCAATTGATGAAAAAGATTGGAAAAGGGTTATTTTACAATGCTTGTTACTGCTGGAATGATAATTCACAAACGAGATAAGTTAATAAAGCTGATACCTTATTAAATTGTGTCCTTTTTTTGTCTGTTTTCCTGAGCAGTGAAAGAAGAGTGAAAAAGACTATTTGGGTATTAATATCTGTTCTTCGACCAATGCCTTCAACTAAGAAACTGGCAAATTGGAAAAGCAATGCTAAATTTTAATAATTTTATTTTAAAATATTTTCACATTAATTTTAAAATGCAAAAATATAACTTGTTACATTTTGCTCGTGGTTTGTGTATTTGGTGTGTTAGGTGTACTTAACTTTAGAAAAATTATTGTATCAATATACTGTTTTAGCTAATTTCTGTATTTATTAGTGGAATGGAGGGAATTCTATTTTATGACCTTGAAAAGGATGTGAATAGCAAGTTATATTATTTTAGTTGTACTGTACAAAAGATAGCCTGAGAAGTAAATTTGTTGTCTAATACATAACTGATAACTGTGTCATGCATACTGTTGGAAGAAAATACAGCTAAGCATAATTGCAACTCTGTCCATTTCCCTGTGGTTGCTTGTAGAATTTTGTGGCTTTTGAGGAAAATATGTTGATGTGATTCAGGAGAAATAGATCTTAGGGGTATCAGGTTTTGGTACGGACTTATATTCTTCTAACAGCTATACTTCATAAAATTTTTAAAAAAACATTTAAGTTCATTTTTTCACTGATGGATTTTAAATGTTTAAGAGATACGATTAATTCATACATGGGTAAAATTTACTATGTTCTAATGCAATATTTTAATGAAAAAATCCTGCTAATAACTGTCACTTTGACTTTCTTTAAAGGTCCTTGCCTATACAGAAGGCCTTCATGGAAAATGGATGTTCAGTGAGATTCGGGCTGTTTTTTCAAGACGGTATCTTCTCCAGAACACAGCTTTGGAAGTGTTCATGGCAAACAGAAGTATGTCTTTGTTTATTTTGTTGCATAAAAATATGCTATCAGCTATTTTCGTGTTATCTGTTAATCTTAGGATTCTGTTCTTCCTTTGATAAAGTGCTTATGTCTGTGTTCAATAATGCTTACTCTTGCATGTTTTCATTGCATTTTGTATTAAAGTCAATCACATAAATCAATCTCACTGCTTTCTGGGCAGCGGTGAGATTTCTTTATAAAAACAGATTATTGCAATTGGTAAATTCTTCAAATATTTTATTGGAAATCTGCTTTTTTGGAGATGTCACCGCTCCCTTCTATTTTTTGCAAATATTTTAGTGAAATACCTAAAAAGATATTTCATTTTCTAATTATGAACTGAGTTAAAGTAAAAAGGACTAGGTCAATAAATGGATCCACTAAGTTTTCTGTGTGCTACTCTGATTCAGAGTTGAGTGGTTGGTAAGCTGTGTCAATAGTCTTCTGCTCTGAGGAGCTTTGATGTAAAATTTTGTTTCAACTGGAGAGGAAATGAAACAATTTCTGTTCCTGTGTGTTTTAACACACCAATTAGAAGACCAAATGACATGCCAACTACTGAACAGTTTCCCAGCCTGATAAGAGGCTATAATGGATTAATGGTAGCTGCAGTTCCTCTGAAATATGCCTCACTGACCTCTTCTGCAAAATGGAAGAGTTAGTGCCAAAACATTGACCAGCTAACGTTACATAGGAATGAAGTATGCTGGGAGTTTCTGTTCTTACTTGTTCTGTTCTTACTTGTATCCTCAGGATAACTGACTTCTGTTCCCAAATAAAAACTAAAGAGCATTTTAAAAATATATGTGGGTGGAGAAACATATTTCTGCAGATGGTTTACTAATCCATATTTTCCCTTCTTCATTTAGCTTCTGTTATGTTTAATTTTCCTGACCAAGCAACAGTTAAAAAAGTTGTGTACAGCTTACCACGTGTTGGAGTAGGAACCAGCTATGGTTTGCCACAAGCCAGGTAATTTAATTAAAATAGTTTTTATATTTTGTGTCTGTCATATTACACAAATGATATATTTGAACATGTCAGTACTAAAACCTTATTCCTGTCATGAAAGTTTTAGGTTTAGATTATATACTATATGGCCTGCTATTATGAAATAGAAGTAAATTTTTTATAAATTAGGGGTTTTTTTTAATCATTACAGGAAATAATTACCTTCCAGTGGAGGACTAGAAAAAAACTTTTACTTTATGTCTTCAAAGTCTGATTTTCAGTCAGGTTTTATAAATTATAGACAAGTGGTCATCCTTTTTGTGATTGTTATGCAGGACATGGAACTAAACTTGAGTAGGTTTTGTGCTTAATGAATTAATTTTTTTTAAATATATATAGACATCTTCTTACTTGCCTTTTATATGGATGTGTGTGGGTTATACTTCATTGCTTATCATTGCTATTTTGCAATTTCCAAATTTCTTCCATTTGTAAGTATAATGCAATATTCTTCTGTTTGCAAAATTAATTTTGGAAAAGACTAACTAAGGTTCAGTTTTAGAGATTTTCCCATAATATGGACAAGTACAGTTTTCATTATCTCATCAACATCAATATCAAAGCAGCCTATGATCAGAAATAAGGCTGGGAATTGTCAGATCCTATACTGTAAAAGTATTCATATTTCAGTGATGGGTAAGATAATCTTCGTCTCTACTTCACTGAGTTGGGGGGAGGAAATTTCCTGCCTCCACTTTTTTTTATGCTTAGAAATTTCTGTTCAGACATAAATTGTTTTTGAGAGTGTGTCAGCAGAAGTTTGGTGAAAAATGTTTAGATTCAGGATCAATTTCTGGTCAAAATAAAAGGATGATAAATAAATATAGGGGAGTGAAGAAACAGCAGGAAATTACCAAATGTAGTGCTTTGGGTTCAGATCTCCATTTGGCCAAAAGCCAATGACTTGATAATCAGTGTAGTGTCTGGGATGTGTCTTTCTCTTTCTTTAAGTCATTAAAAAGCTAACAAACTAAAACTTCATATCATCCTTGTTTTATCCCAGTGCAGAATGTGGAAATACTCAGAAGTGTCAAAGCATTTGTAGGATTGGAGAACTATTTTGTTCCCAGCTGAACATCATTCCCTGTCATGAGCTCAAGAGTCTCATGATGCCTAAGGCTTGATCTCCTGAATGTGCTGAAATTCTAAGGCAAACTGCCAAATTTCTCAAATTTTCACTAAGATCAAGGGGAAGTTGGGGCATTTCTTTGGAAGGTGCATCTTGTTAATATTTGTATTGTTCTTCCAGATACTCAAATTAAAGGAACTGCTGTCTCTAAATAGAAAGTAATAATATTCTTTTCTGAAATAAAAATGGCCACATGTTCTAGAACAAACAAAATGCAAATTTCTCAATCAGAATTTCATATCTACACTGACATTTTTTACTTTTGAAATTCATATCCTTTGTGAATTATTCAGTGAATAATTGTCTGAAAAAGTTTGTTGATATATAATTATTTAGAAAAGTTTCAGCTTCACTGTTATATGCAGTTATTTCCATACCTTTTTGATTAAAGTTCAATTTGAATAAAAAATAGGCTTGCTAGCCTTCAGAATAAATCTGGCATATTGTAGTGAAGTTGTTTTTCTTTCTTGTTTTCATGTAATCACGGTATGATTTATGCATAATAAAGACCCTGTAATCATGGTTTTTCCTTTTTTTCTGTCTGCGTACTCTTATTGTCTTCAGTAGGATTGCAAGGGAGTAACTGAGGGAAAATCTGGCTCTATAACTGTTCTTTAGTTAATACTTTGTTGATGTTAGAATATAGTTTCCCTTAGTATGAATATGTTGCTCTGGAATTCTAATTTTAAAAATTATGCTTATTTGTATAACTAACAAGGAGAAATTATGCTGAGTAACCAAAAGGAGCTGCTATGCTGAATAAAATGTTACCCTCTTTTTATATCTGGTTTTCCAGGTTAAGATGTATTTTAAAATATTTTAACAGAAGCAGATCTTTCTGATTTTCTTTTCCTTAGACTCTTTAGTTTTATTTTTGTAAGTAATATACTCTGATAAGCATTTTGTCTAAAGTTAATTACTTTATCATGGAGAATTGTGTTTGTGATGGATACATTCTGAAAGAGTAAATTACTTTTAATGCAATATATCGACTTTAAGTGCATTTCTGTTTTCATGGAGAAATCCTGTGATTTACAAAGATGGAAAGAAATAGAAGGAAAAAGCAATATTTATGATCTTCTAATGGCATAAAGGATTAGAAGCAGGTAAACTGGTATCTGTTAAGACTTACAGACCTGCTGTTCTGAGCGTCTCCAGTTTGCCTCTTTGCTGCCTTTCCCAACAGCCTATCTAATGCTTTGTTTCAGCAAAGCTTCCAAGCCTGTGCTTAATGTTACAAAGAAGTAATTACATCCGTAAAATTAGTGGAAGAATTTGGTCGGATTTGATAATCAAATTTATCTGTCTTTGATAAATGCCTTTTCACTCTTCTTGAAACATGTTGCCTTGATTGTAGTTTCTTTATGACCTTGCAACATGATACAACTGGGCATACATTACTGTGCCTTTTAGTTTACTTATTTCTACAGCTCCACGTGATTCTACACGTGGCTAAAGTAATAGCCACATTTTTACAAGACTATTAGCAGACCACTTCTTAGGGTTCTAACACCTCAGGTGTAATTTACTAATGCATTTTTATTGAGGGTAACATCACAGCTTAGAAACCAACTGTGAGCTGCCTGACAGTTTTGTAAATGTAAAGATATCCAAGAAATGGTAAAAGATACAGTAGCATAGTTCACCACTAGACATGTGCCTAGTACCATCCACTAAAATTCTGTGGGCTATTGATGCATTAAATAAAACAATGGCCCCAGTTATTAAAGCTAAGACTGAATGATGAAGTTTTTGCTGAAAGAAAATGTATTTTGTCTGGTATGGTAACTATATTCAATGTCCGCTCAGCTCTGCCACTTATTCCACATCAGTAGCTTGGTGATGGATTTTCAGATCTCAGTATAGCTGGTACCAGAGGTTGGATTTTGGTAAGGGAGAGGGATATAAAAGCTAAGATTTGATGTCATCAAAGCATAAAGCCCCTTTTAAAGCTTTGATTAAAGGTGAATATTGATGAGTTTCTTGTCAGAAGCCGGTGACTTTCACAAGCCTTTTTGTTTTTTTGAACAGGAGCAGCACAACACAAAACATCACACAGGTGCTACATTTTTGACAAGATACTTAAAGATTCTTTGTATGAATTCTATTGTAGCTAACTAAATTAAAAGTGATTGTGAAAGGGGGTGGATCATGCTCCACGTATGGGATATATAAAGTCCCTTCTTTCAACAAAATGCCATAAAATGTTTTCTAAACATATTTAAAGCATATAAAACTTGAAAAATTGGATCATCAGAGGGTCTTCTCCAGTTTCCATTTTGATTAGGTATTTCGTGGCTCTTTAGAAGCAAAGGAAGCACATTCATTTGTGCTTCTTCATATTGCTGATGGCATTTCGAAGGAGAGAAATGGTTTGATCAAAGTTGGATGGGTTTAGCAAAACACAAAACAGTGGGTCTTCCTGTGTTAACTGAAACAAGCAAGTGTGGAACCAATTTATTGTGCATAATTTTTCCCAGTCTCTGCTGAAATAACTGTGAATCTTTCAAACACCTTAGATATAGAGTAAATAAGGAGCTTTTGGGGTATATTTTGATTTTCTGCAAAGTATGCTCAAATCAGGCATTCAAATGCAAAGGCCAGCACTTGACAGTTTATAGATTTTTGAGACTCCCTGTGAGATTGTGGGTAAAGTCTAAAAGCAGCTACTAAGCTGTGCTGATGCATAAAAGTTGTTTTGTCATGGTAGCAACAGAAAGTCTGTGACAGAAATGCATTATAAATTTAATGATCTCTTTAGTATTTTTATTTTCTGTTTTTATTAATTTGTATGGCGCATTAGTCATAGTTTATTTGGAACAATATGTCTTTGAGAGTTCCACTGTAAAAGTAATTGTTATCCTGTAAAATGCAATATAAAGTATGATTGCATTCAGATAATTCTTTAGATAAATTGTTCGGAAGAAGCATAACAGAAACAACTTACAAAATGTTTGTAATGTCTCCTGTGTACTGGAGCCTACTGTAAAATAAGGCTAGCCAAGCTGGCAAGACCTTATGTACTGCTATTTTGGGTAAATACAAGTGTACCTACACTTGCGTGGTCATTATTGTATGCTCAGTTTGTAAGCCTAAGTAAGGCAGATATTGAAAAACTTTGGCCATTTAGATGTATATTTATAGTAACTATTCACTCCAGTTGCATGTCAATACCATTACATCCTTTCTCTGGAAACATGGTTTAGTGTATGTGTAGAAGTATGTACATATATCTTTAGATGGTCCACATTTTTATAATTGCTGTCCAATTTGACGCCTCTGAATATGATTCTCTTTTAAGAATATACTCAGCATTCAGCATCTGGAAAAAGTACATTTAGTGTGTTTAATGTACAGCTGAAAGCTGAAGCATTGGCTATTTACTCTTGACAAGCTGTATAAATACTAGATATATTCTTTGTATTCATGAATAGGCTACATATTAGGGATCCTCCATTTTTTGATGGGTATAAGCATTTTCTCTGTTTTGATCCATTGATAAGACTTAAGTTTCTGTAAATAAAAGTATCTGAGGAGATGAACTTTCTCTCCTTCCAAAGATTTTCCTTGTCTTTTTTTCAGCAAGGACTATTTTCTCTAGAAATAAGCTGTGAGAGTGGGGCTATTCCTGCTTGTTACAGATTTTTTTTTTCTTTAATGCATTAGTCTAGACTGAATCTAGTTCCCTATATTTTACCAGCCAGGGGCAGTATATACTATGGGTAATGTAGAAATTGGTGCATGGTATTTGGTTATTGTGATGTCACATTGAATATAGAAGAGCTGAAATATTCTGCTTTTCTCATCTTTGGCACAAGTTTTAGAAAATGTGTAGAAAATGAGTATCTTAGAAGCTTCTACTCCTCTTCCAAATTTCAATGAAATGCAATTCAGAAGTTATTATAGAGAGACAGGCAGACGGACATGTGAGCAGATAACTGAATAAACCTTGTTTCTTTCAGAAACCGGTCTATAAATAGGAATCTTGAAGCTTACTGAGATATAGGAAGGGATAATGGTTTGCTGACTATGGGGGAGAAGCACAAATCATGGAATAAATATCTACAACCCATGAGCTGGAAATATATGCCACTTTAATCTATCACTCACTCACCTTAATGAACTTATCTCAATGTATCCTTTTGAAACAGGGAAATGGTATTCCTCTTTTATTCCTGCTGGACAGACCAGGCACCAGGAGGTCTGCAGTTCCTTTTACTTCCAGTCTTTTAACCAGATTCAGAATGAAATAAAACACAAAATATATTATTTTGAATTATTAAACTGCTGTAGTACTGTTAAAATAAAACGCGGATCTTAATTTTAGTCATTTCTCAAATAAGGGTAATAGTGTCTTCTTGACTTCATTAAATGAAATAAAAAAGCCTCTGAGAGAATCTGAAATTAATCACACTAATAACATTGCCCTACTTCTTAACATTTAATGAGGCTCTTAAAAAAATCATTCTTTAAATGTGTTTCCTAGGAGAATTTCTCTGGCCACTCCCCGACAGCTTTATAAATCATCCAACATGACTCAGCGCTGGCAGAGACGGGAGATATCTAACTTTGAATACTTGATGTTCCTCAACACTATAGCAGGTAAGACTTCTAACTCTTTAATCCTTCATAATATGTTTATGTTTGTCAAAATCTTAAGCACCGTGACTTGATAGAATACATTTATCCCTCTAGAATTCAGCTACAGCTTCATGATAGATTCTGAAACACACACATTAAATTTTATCAGAAAATGCACAACCTATCACTGAGACTTTAGATTCATGTATTGTTGTGGAGGCTGTTCCTTACTCCCTTTCTGCCATTTCCTTTGCTGACAGCTTTGTCTGAAGCTTTATTAGAGTCAACAAACCATTGCCAGAGAGTGTCTGGAAATAATAATGGGAAAATGTAATTTCGCTACTTCATCATTCTCAGCAACAGCAACTAGACAGCAGAATAACAACAGTATTCTGCCTAGTACAGATGTCACCTGGATTGGGGTATGATTAGATTACAGTGTCTTTTCTTGTTTAGTTCTTTGAGCTGAAATATAATATCAGATTAGGTATTTAAAATGAGAAATAACTGCCATAGTCATCCATTCGTTATTGGCAAAAGATGAGTTTTTCTGGCAATTGTCGTTAATTAAACATGCACAATGGCCTTTTTCCTTTAACCTTCCTCTTTTAGTATTAACTCCCGTGGTCATTTTAAATATAAAACCCAGCAGTTTTCTACACCATATACAAAGATTTCCTGAAGGTTGTCCATTTTGATGATTCCTGCCTGTAGCACACGTGCTGCTTATGAAGCTGCCTGTGGAGAGATTTGCTCAGACATTTCACTCCAGTGAGCCTTAATTTGAAACTCAAATTAAATTCCACCAGGCAAGACTTTGTACTCCAGTGTTTCAACTCTCACCTTTACTTGGTCCTAACTTTTCTGCTTGATGTTATCTTCAGGCCAGGCATGAGATAAATGTATGTGCAGAACCCAAAGGCAGCACCTGTAAGTGCCTGTTACGCTGGCCAGTCTGAGGGCAGTCGCTGTGCTCTTCCCAGTAGGGCAGCAGCAGAATTCAGGAGCTGTCAAACCAACTTACTTTGAACCTCTGTGCTTTTGCCTCTGTGCGTGTATGGTAGTCATCTTCCGGGCATCCAGTCTTACAGACGTTAATAAATGTGTCATCAAATTATCCCAGCGTGATACAGAAGTGCTACCACTGAACAGCTGGAAATCTGAGGGCATGTTTACCTTGTGCGGTGGAGCACAAAGCAGAGTCCCTGAAGCTACTGGAGACCTGCGCTGGAAAGCCCATACGGTGCAGTCCCACGCAGATGCACCAGCTTGGTTCCCTAGCATTCCAGGCCCAGTCCCGCAGGTTTCTCCTGAAGGAAGGAGCCCTGCTGAGCGCTTATTACCTCTGGCGCAGCGCCACAAGAATGCCACTCTCCTGCTTCTGGACACTGGCCTGCCTCCAGCCGCTCTGCGTCCCTCGCACAGCCGCTGCCCTTCTGGTGATGAGGAAATGCAGACAGAGCTTTAGAGGCTGCCTCACCGCCTCACCCAAGCTTGGAGGGTTTAATGGAGAGCTGGGAGGTTAGCCTAGGTCGTCTCAGTCCTTGTCCAATACATTATTGACAGAACCGGCCTTCACTTGTCATTTCTTTTTTATGTATTCATTTCTTCTGTAAGCACTGTGTCTAAACTCTTTAAATGAGAGTAGACAAGAGCTGAGCCAATTTTTGATAAATTACTTTTAATTTTTAATCAGTTTAATACTCCAAGGTCATTTATTTTTAGGTTCATCACCAAAGCATCCAAACCTGGAAGACATCTTTATGTCTGAAGTCGATTAGGAATTGCAGTGACACTTACACTAAAGTATCCATCAGTAAACAAGCTTCAGCCTGAAGGAATTCCTTCAGAATATTTCAGAGGTCTCAAGAAAAATGCTTTTTGGCATGTTGTTTAATATTAGTGCTGCTAAGCAGCCTTTATAGCCAAACACCTGGGTGGCTTCGTGTGGCAAGTTTCTTATAATGTCATCTGGTGTCATTCACCTGCCTGAAACATGGTGGCCTGCCATTTGCATTCCACGTACCACCTGTTATGCCCTAGGATTGGAGGATAGCTGACTCTGTGTTATTTTTAATTTTTGTGTCTATGAGCTTGTATTATATTTGGAAAAGCTCAGAGCAGCTTGGTCAGTACTTTAGTAGTGTCTGTCTCTGTCTCAAAACACTTAATTTCTGGCAGATTTTTTGTTATCAGTATCTTACTGGTAAATCTCATTTGTTTGTGTAATCTCATTGGTGTTAATTGTATAAACTCTCTTCCTCATTTTCACAGCATTACCTACCATCTTATGAAGTGTTTCAGCAGTGCATGATCAAATTCAAATTCAAATTTAGGTAAAGACCATATTCCCCACAAGAGAGGGAGGTAAATTTGAGTCTCGACAAGAAATGCAGTTTAACTCTTTGTCTCCATTTTGTATTGATTGACTTATTTTGTAAAGCCATTCTTTTTAATGATGCTTTGAGGTCACATGGATGAATAAATACGTATTTTCTGAAGGAGAGCCAATATGATTTTTAAAAGGAAGTGACCGTATTGGTTAAATGAATATTAATACACATGCACATTCTTCTGCTGAGATGTGAAGAAGGTGTTGAGTGACATTTGAAGATCTCCATGTCATAGAGAATATATTTTACTCTGATTTTTATTTCAAAACCATCTGCATTGCTTGGCTAATGGAACCTTACCAATTTATATATTTTCTGTTGTGTTTTCATTTTGCAAGAAGCGCAGCAGTCATGTTGAGTTGGTAAGAAAGCGTCACTGTACCATCTCATAAAAGATCTTGGAGGGACATCTAAAAGCAGTTTTCTGTTTAAGCTGTATAGTTGTGGTGCTTCAGCACATTCTGTCACATCTGATAGTGTTCCAGCAGGATTAGTGAAATAAAAGGTCTTACTGACATCAGCTATGACTGTTGCATGTTACAATGGCCTTCAATGCAAAGGTCTTGTAAAAAAGCATGTTTGCATTGCTGTACTATGTGCTTTTGATCTCTGCTTCCCTTTTTTTAAGATTTTGAAAATTCATAGTCTCTATGAACATAGAAAAATACATTTCAGTTCCTAATGTTACTACTACGACATCTGCCTTCACTGATGCTTTCTCATAGAATCATGATGTTTTGTTTGAAAATTAGAACAAAATTTACCCCGATAGCTGAACTCCCTGCTAATGACACACACACACACACACAAAATGCTTTCTGAAAACAATGCAAGAGAATTAAAACTGATTGAAAACCAACAGCCAATTCTACACATGAAAACAAACTTTTAATTCCACTTTGGAACAAGCTATAAACTTTTCCAGCTTTTGACAGAAGCAAAAACCCAAGGCATTTTTTTTTGAAAGTCCACCTTTTTTGTATAAATAAATAATACAAATACAGTTCTAATAAAGTCTGCACTTCAGCTAGGAAGCTGACTTCCAAAAACTCATGAAGAACTTGTGGATATTGCAAAGTATCTCATCATAACGTTGCTGGCAAGCCAGAAATCCACCCACAATGAAGTGCACATGAGCTTCACGTCCAATGGCAGTGGGGAAAGCTTCAAAATATAAGTATGTTAGAAAGCCTAGAAATTCTTTCCTCCCCAAGCTGTTTCTTGGCTTCATCATCGCATGGCACTGTCCTGCCACGGGGCCTGGTATCTGGGAATCTGGGGGACCAGGAGCTATGAGACAGCCTGAATGACACCACTGCTTTTACAACTATGCCTATATGTCTGTAAATCTTCTATTGAAAGGCGTTTCTCCAAAATATTTCCTTTACAGCAAATAGGCATTTTCTGATGAAGCGCTAAAAAAATTAGTATCTCTACCAGAAATACAGTTCTGGAAACAAAGTATCTCTGCTATGTGCTGCCCTTGTATCAAAAACACTGAACTGATAACTGTCCATATACATCTGTGTTAAACAAAAGCAAATTCTTATACACACTGTAGACAGGACCCTTGGCCATCAGAGGAAAATACATGATTTTCTATTTTGTGCACAAATACAGAGCATAGAATATATTCATGACCTCTTATGCCAAGTAAAGACAAGACATATATTTTCTTTTCTTTCTTTCTTTGGAAATACAGTTTCCAAGTAACTTTTCAATTATACCCTTTTGTAATGAGATCCCATAAGAAATAGTTCCTTAAAAGATACGATTTCTTTGCCAGTAATTGTTTGTGTAGGCAGTGATGGCTTAGTTTTAGAATCATAGAACAGTTTGGGTTGGAAGGGAGCTTGAAAGATCATCTAGTCCAACAGCCCTGCAATGGAAAAGGAAATCTTTAAGTTGGTCAAGTTGTTCAGAGCCCTGTCCAACCTGACCTTGAATGTTTCGAGGGATGGGGCATCTTTAAGTAGTGAAAGACTGCAACAAGGTCTCTCCCAAGCCCTCTCTTCTCCCAGCTGAATAACCCCAACTTTCTCAGCCTGTCCTCATAGCAGAGATACTCCAGCCCTCCGATCATTTTTGTGGCCTTCCTCTGGACCCGCTCCAGCAAGTCTATGTCTTTCCTGTGCTGAGGACGCCAGAACTGGACACAGCGCTCCGGGTGGGGTCTCATGAGAGCAGAGTAGAGGGGCAGAATCACCTCCCTTGATCTGCTGGCCACCCTTCTTTTGATGCCACACAGGATATGGTTGGCTTTCTGGGATGTGAGCGCACATTGACAGCTCACATCCAGCTTTTCATCCACCAGTACCCCAAGTCCTTCTCAGCAGTGCTGCTTGCAGTCCCTTCATCTCACAGACTGAATTGATACTGGCAGTTGCCCACTTAGCCTTGTTGAGCCTCATGAGATTCACATGGGCCCACCTCTCAAATTTGTCCAGGTCCCTGAGGCATCCCCGACAGCATCCCATCCCTCAGGCATATAAGCCACACCACTCAGCTTCATGTCATCAGCAAACTTGCTGAGAGTGCACTCAATCCCACTGTCAATGTCGTTGAGGAAGGTATTAAACAGTACTGGTCCTAATACAGACCCCTGAGGGACACCACACATCACTGATATCCATCTGGACATTGAATCATTGACCACTACCCTCTGGGTATGACCATTCAAGCAATTCCTCATCCACTGAACAGTCCAGGTGAGATAGAAAAATTAGTAGTCCTCTGGGTCCTCCTCTTTACCCTTTTTAAAAATGAGTGCAACATTTTCCTTTTTTCCAGTAACTGGAGGCTTCACCTGACTGACATGACTTTTCAAATATCATGGGTAATGACTTGGCAATACATCAACCAATGCTCTCAGGACTCTGGGATGCATCTTGCCATAGACTTCAGGTTCCTCCTGTGTTCAGAAACCCGATCTTATCTTACAGTGGGAGGGACTTTGCTCTACAAGTCCCTGTCTTGTGGTCCATGTACTTAAGAGGTATGTAGGGAAAGGTTATCAATGAAAACTGAGGCAAAAAGTTGTTGAGTTCAGCCTTCTCCTTGCTCGTTGTTACCAGTTTGCCAGTCTTGCTCATCACAGGGCGTATACTTTCTTTGACTTTCCTTTTCTGGCTGACATACCTATAGAAGCCCTTCTTACTGTTCTTTGCATTCCTTGCCAAGTTCATCTCCAATTGCTCCTTGGCTTTCCTGACCCCATCTCTACACAACTGAGTAGCGTCCCTATACTCTCCCCAGGATACCTGTCCCTGCTTCCACTCCCTGTGCATCTCTTTCTTGCCCTTTAGTTTGATCAGCAGGTCTCAATTCATCCATTTCAATGTCTTACCCTCCTTTCCTTATTTCTTACACTTGGGGATGAAGAGCTTTTGTGCTATGTGGAAAGTGTCCTTAAAGATCTGCCAGCTCTGTTCTGCTCCCTTGTCCTGGAGGGCAGTTTCCTAGGGAGTCCCATTGACTAATTCCTTAAACAGCTGGAATTTTGCTTTCCTAAAATTCAGGGTCCTGACCTTACCGTATTAAAAGTGTAACTTTAGACTATAACTGTTGGTTGAAGCAGCATTGTCTTTTTTAACAATATCATTGTTTTTAGGTGTTGAATAATATGTGCATCATAATTTTTTAATTTGTGTTACCATTTAGCTCTTAGTGGTTTATTGAGCATATTGAGCCATAGCTTAGTCACTTAAGAAATGTGGAGGATTGGCACTTAAGAAATGTGGATTATCTGCTGGTAAATAAGTGATACATAATTCCCTTCATTGTTTTTTCTTCTATTCTGAATAAATTGAGGTCCACTAACACTTTGTACATTGTTTGCCAATTCTTTTTAGCTTTCTTTATTCTTAAAGTGGTATTTAATTAGTGTCTAGCCTTTTACAAAACAGTAAGAAATCACTCATGTTTTCTTGTGATTCTTTTCTGAAATTATTGAAGAAGCAGCAGCTTGGAAGAGAGACGTTCAGAAGTGAGGCTTCTGACACCGACTCATTACTTTCATTTGTCACATTCAACTGGGTCCTTTTCCAAAAGAAGTCCTTTGCCTGCTTGTTATTACTGTTAATTACACAGGGCGGGTTGGTCTCTGTAGAACAGAACCACTGAATTAAATATACGAATCGCTCCTTAAATCTCTCCCTGATTTGCCAATATGTCTGTCCTGATAAACATGGCCCCTGGCTATTCTGTAAGTTCTTAATCAATGTTTGAAATACTGAAGTGTCCCTTGGAAAAAATCCATTTTTCTAGGACTCTTTTAAAAAAATCTTTACATCACCCTGTTACCACCTCTGAAGCATTGCCTAGCTTTAGTTTAACTGTTTCTGTTGTGATCTGTACTCATGACTTAATAAATGTCTACTTCAGCTACCATAGTTCTGTCTTTCTGGATCGTTTCCTATCCAGGGATATATGATGATCATCACTTGTGCTGGCCTGAGGACTCATTGCAATTACAATTCAAAATCACTCACCGTTTTCAAAATTCTCTAAAGTCTTGTTTCAACCTGTTTCTCTGGCCCTCCAGACAACTATTTTCTTGCCTCCCTGTTCTGTTCCCAAGGTCTTCACCTCTTTCTTGCCCTCTTTTCTGACTCAAGCATATTTCATCATGTTTACAGCTCTGGGTTTTTCTCCCAAAGGTAAACACTGCACTCTGCTACTTATCAATCAGTCTCGGTGTTATACTCTCCATGCCCCTGGTTTTTGTCCTGGTTGTGTAGACATAAGCCTTCCTGGCCACCTTCCCCCTCCTCCTACCTATTGCCTTCTCAGTGATCCTTTAACTTTGAAGGCTTGGAAGCAGCTATGATTATACTAATTGTTCTTTCTCCAGGCGCATAGGAAAAGGCCATATTGCATGTGATCAGCGTGTATGTCAACTGAACTCTCTGGGTGATATAGGGAACAAATAATTTTTACTATTCTCAGTTATAAGTTTATTGAAAAAAGTACTTAAAAGTAATCCCACAGCAGCAAAAGAAATCAAGAGGAGTGGGAAAAAGATATAATTTTGTAATATGCTTGCAGTGCCCACTGTTTTAGTTAGAAGTCTAGTTTTCAAATATATTTTTCAGTATTTAACTCATTTCTGCCATTTTTTTTTTTCTTTTCTAAATTGCTGTATATTAAATATGTGTTTGCATTTGTATTTATTGGAGTTTTAGTTCTTTTAAATCCTACCTGCCACAGCTTTTAAAAGAAGTAGAGGATAATTATATCCATAAATTTTGTAAGTCATTTCTTGTAGTGGAAAGGGATTATTTTTAAAGGTTTGTGGAAGAAAATGATGTCTTCAGTCAGGTAATAAATTCAGACAAACTTCTTCCCTCTCCCTCTTTCTTTGCCTGTTTAGCATTTTCCACTTTTTTACTCTGTGATGTACAAGCCTTCACTGGTTAATTATGTATATATTTAGCTACTGCATGTGTTGGGCTTATTATTGTCATCTAATTAGATGTAACTCAAACTACTTGCTTCTAGAAAAATCATTAAAAATTCTTTCCTAATGACCTAGAGATGACAAAATGTCTGTAAAGTGTGAAGAAGCAGACAAGCACAGGAACATCGCTCTTAAAGAGTGTTAATCCAGATGCTGCAATCATCTAATTAAACAATATTTTGCTGTCATTAACATTTTCACCAAGGAATTGCAGTTATAATTTCTTTGTCAGCTGTCTCTAGCTCACTTTACCTTCAAAACTAAAGTGCCATATAAAAACACTAAATTGGATGGTTTAATTAAAAAGTTTTTTTTAATGAAGAAACATATCCAGTATTTCTGAGATCTCATTTACTATGCCTCAGTTTTATTGTTCAAGTAGATTAGTGTCACAGACTTGCGATATTTAATATTCAGCCTTTAATATTAATCTCTCTAAGCCTACTTGGGGGAAAATCTGAAGCTTCTGAGAAGGTACAGGGACTACCAATAGCAGGACAGGTTTATGTTTTATATTTATTGAGCTAAAGAAAAACCCAAATAATTCTTGCTGGAAGGACAAGACAATTGATGAGATGGATAAATATGTTCATCTGCCAACTTCACTCTGAAAATAATCATTGTGAAACCAGAACTGATGAAGAAAGCATTCCTAATAAAGTTAAACCACTAATATTTATGCATGTTTAGAATTAGGGATTTGTAATCCCATTATAGGCCTAGTTCACTGTCCTCCATTCAGATAAGCATAGATGTGTGGTCTTACCTCATCATGTAGGTTTGGTCTCCTTTCATAGTTTAAATGATGGTTCAGTTATTTTTATTTGTTGATATTAAAAAGAAAATAGTTGAATTCAGAAAATTGATTACTAACTTTTTTGCTAAACAAATCAATATCTATTCTTAGTAGCTCATCTCTTCATAAATAAAATGTGTTATAAATATTGAAATAAGAGAAAAGTAATTTATTTTTATTTTCACAGACTGTATTTATATAATATAATTATCAAAATATTTATCAAATACATAGTCACTAAACATTCACTGTTTGTAATTTATCCTACCTAAACTAAGAGATAAACTGCTTTAAATTATTTATGATTGTGGGGTAAAAAAATGCAAACAAGCATTACTGCATGGAGCTAATTCCATATGATAATTTGTTCATGTGTCCGTACTATAAGTAGCCTATCAAAACCACACAGCAAAGGAGAGGTCATATACAGCAGCTAAAATTGGGATTGCTTTTTTCTTGCTCTATTCACATATTTATGATTTTCCCATGTAAAATAGGAAAAAATTATCAAAATCTTGCTGACTCAATATTGAAATAAAAATGAAATTAATTTCAAAATTGGATAATTTCAATATGGAAAATCTCAATTTTGAAATAAAAAGTAATTTTGGGTAATCCTAGATTTCCTTTCAAAATTTTGCAAAAGGATGTTCTTACCTATCCAAATGTTTCTATAAAGTGTTTTCAATTGAAGATTTTTATTACTGTGGGCTCTTTTCTAGAAAACTTTTTGATTCTGAAGAATCAACATTTTTGCTTATGCTTTGTAATAGACTACAGTCACCTCTTTCTGAATCTCAAATTTCTTTTAGTCTGCTGTCTACATAAGCACAAATGTCTTTCTTTTGTGGAAATTTTTGCACAGTCTTCTGTTAACTTAATTGAGGATTCTGATGGTGAGAACAACATTGCTTTATAAAGGTATAGTTTTATAAAGGCCGTAGTTTATAGAACATTAAATTTTAAACCTCAAGAAACTTTACAAATAATCGATTCTTTGACAAATAGAAAAATAATACTCTGATTCAACAGATGTGGAAAATGAGGCAGAGTTGTTTCACTTCAAGACACATAGGATCCCACCAAAATAGCCTAAACCAATTAATATTCTACCAGAGAATAGCATTCCTTTTCCTCCCTCACATGGATAAATCCTGGTGCATTTCTGCATTTAATTGTCTGATAAATTCTCACTCTATTCACGAATGAGTTTACATGAATTCATTGATAATAAAGAAATGTTTTTGTTTCTATCCATCTTTACTTGTGTGTGGCACACAGTGCTGGTGTTGTTTTTTAAAAAAAGTTGTATTTGTACCTAAATTAATTTTTTATATTCTTGTGAGCATATATGGGTTCAAAATGTAAAAATGAGGACACACAGTTGTTAACAATATGCAGTTTTCCTGTTTTCAGTGAAACTATGTACAAAATAAAAACATGCTTCTTGTTCATCAACTTCTATTGAAAAAAACAAGGTGTTTGTAGAGCAGTGAAAGTTTCACATTTCATTAAAGTAGAGCTGATTTTTGTGGAGAATTGCAAATGCTCTTCAGAACAAGGAAGCCTGTGTTTTCCTGTGCTGGGTTTTGTACCCCAGGAATCTGTCCAGAATCTGGAAGGAAGCAGTTAGTGAGACAGGGCTGTAAATCTGCTGCAGGACTGGGAATTGTTAACCTGGGTTATTTCAGTCTGCTAATTATATTATATAAATACACACACACATATATTTATGACCTGATTTTGTTTTTTAAGACTCATGTTGCATATTGTGTGGTTCTCAGTAAATCAATATGGTGGATGGTTCTGTACTGAGCAACTTCATTTATCTTATCACTGAAATCTTAGATACTACTAAATACCAGCTGACAGAGAAATAAGAGCCTTTCCAAAACACACTTTTCCTGATGATGAATTAATGATTTTCAGTTCATTTCAGTTACAGATTGTTCTTATGAAACTGTATTTAAAGACGCTTTTTTCATATTTGAGCTGCTGGGATGGTAGCAAAGGTTCTTTCATTATGTTTGGAGAGAGTGGCCTGGGGTAGTCAACTCTGTCTTTTAGGGGGGAGAAAATATTTTGTAATTTTCTAAATGATTAGGAAATAGTTTTAAAGCAAACATTAATTCATCCACTTTGATTCTGCTATTACAGAGAAATTTCACCACTTCTTCAGTGAAGAGTAGTCATAGGGAATAAGGGATTAGTATGATATATCTAGGTTAGACCTAGATTTGCAAACCTCAAATTTAGCCCCTTGCTGTTGGACTCTCATTTATCTTTGCCAGCTAATGATACTGCATGCAGCTGCTAGGAAAATAATAGTCTAGTGGTTTTAAATTTCATTATTTGTGCTATGAGAATACCTTTATGTAAATAGAAATGGAGGTGTTTATTGGCATATGGTGGGTTTTAGTTGATTTTGAAAGCTACTGTGCTCCTCTATTACATTGATTTCTGTGTTGACTTATGATTCAAGATAAGTCCATCTAAATGGCTACCTCTGTCTGAAAGATTTATACTTGATTCTGTCAAGTAGTGGGAACTGGGAACATGTGGTGCAAACTGTTAGATTGTTTTTCAGATGAAGAAGTGGACACTATTTCCTAATCCTTAAAACACTTTCTTTCTTAATAGGACGAACATACAATGATCTGAACCAATACCCTGTATTTCCATGGGTTTTGACAAATTATGAATCTGAAGAGCTAGACCTGACCCTTCCAGGCAACTTCAGGGATCTTTCAAAGGTATGCTTCAATTCAGTTAAAGACAGTCATCCAGCACTTTTAGGAGAAGTTTTTATCTTATATTTAAAATCTGGTTAAATTAAGTCTATCTTAAAGTCATAAAAGTCTAAAATAGGCTTCTCTATTTTAGAATAATTTTATACTGAATCTTTACGCTATGCCTCTTCTGTGTCCCTGATCTGCTTCCAAATCTTCAACTCCTCCGTACCTTCTGACTTATGGATCATGAGTGCTTCAGACATCTTGATCTCATTAATGATCTCTCTTAGTTTATGAAAGTTGACCCTTTGGAAATAAAATGCATGGACTAATTTTTCAATTTGTTTTGCAGTGACTAGATGAGTAATATAATAGTGGCACCTCCTTTTGGTTTAGTAATTATTCAGTAAACAAATATTTTTTATATTAGACCCTGGAGTATCTGGTCCTTATCAGTATTTGTGGGTTTTGCCTTCCAACTGGATCTGGAAAGTTGTTGCTTTATAATAATACAGTTCCCAGTATTTATTTCTCTAATAGCACCATCCCACCTTGAGTATCTCACAGTCTCATATCCCTGTTGGAAAGAGCGTGCTTGCAATACCTCCAGATGTATTGTAACTGTTCCTGGAAGCCTGCTTTTGTGAGACTTCCAAAATAATTTGAATAGGACTTGATTGCATAATAGCAGACAGAGCCACTTTAGTTCCCTCTCCCTTTTTTCTTAGATAAGTGAATAAGTAAATAAAAACAGAAATTAAACTACATTCATAGTATGTCTCAAATGTAAACAAATTGGTTGAGATGAGACTTAAGTTATGTAAAAGTTCTGACCTTTCACAATATTACAGGCACGTTTCACAAATGTGTTTTCCAGTTCTGTAACACCATTGTAATCTGTGCCAGGAATAATAAAAGAACACAGACATGAGTTAAATAAAGACCAGTGATCTTCTTGCACTGGCTTATTCCCTAGTATGTATAAAAATATTTCTGGATTAGAATTGTTTATAGTGATAAACCTTTCATTAAGACACTTACATGTCTGAAAATCTCTCAAAGTTACTTCTTTCTAGTATGAATAGCAGAAGTGAAGTGCAACAAGATTAGACAGCATCTCATGAGTCCTTCATTAGGTACTTAGTTTTGGTTGAATCCAAATTTTTATGGCAGGCTATTAAAGTATGTAATTGCTACAGGAAGTAGCATAATAGTTGAATAGATAGGTTTTCCTCATGAGTTACTAAAGACTCATTATGGAATTAGTGCTTTTATAGCTTATTAAGTATCACTGCACTCATAGTAGTGCTCTCCCTTGAAAGGAAATGTAAAATCAAGTTTCTGGTTATTTATGTTACTTCAAGAATCCATGCAATGTGCACAGCACTATTTTGCCTGAGGACCTTTTCTTCCCTAGTTTGATAACTGCATTCTCTTATTGAAAAGCTACCAATATTTTCCTCCAGAAAAGCTAGGTTTTTGACCACTGAAAAAAAGTCTACACAGAACTTGTTAAGGAAAATGTCCTTTCCTTTCTAGCAATATCTGGGCTGCATTTATCCCATGGATGTGTGAGAAAACACATGTGCAATCTGTAAAGTGTTGCGGGATCCCTCGGGATAAAAGGGGTGTAATTGGCATATTTTTCCAGTGCTTATTATAATATCATTTGATAGGTTTCATTTCACAATGGTTTTAAAAGGAAAAATAGATTAATGATTTTTTGTAAAAGGCAGTGGCCGGTTAATATGAAATGCCTTACTTTGTGCGCTTGTGCTGTTATGCATTACTTGCATCCTGTTTCAATTTGTGCGTTATCAGTAAAAATCTTCAAAATCAGAGTATATCTGAAGTATTTCCTTGGCAATTCTGTTTTCATTTTCAATATTATCCTGAATCTTTAAGTAGGCCCTTTCTTTCCTTGTTAGGGAGGTAAATCCTGAGTAGCCTAGCGCTTAAAAGCAGGAGTGAGTAATTTATTGTTCACATTATTGAAGTGGGGTGTGCCATCAAGCTTCAGCCAGACAGGGCAGGCACACACAGTATCCTTTCCTTGAGGAGCTACTTCCTTCTGTCAGATTTTACCCTGCAATGGAGAAATGTTCCTGCAGATTTGATGGCAAATCTGAACCTCCAGCTAAGCTGTTGATGGATAAAATCTCCTTTGTCGGTTCCTGACCTTTTGTTTTCCCACAAGTTTGCCCTTCTTAGGTTTCACAGAGCCTCTGTCCTTAATATTTAGTAATAAATACCCCTAAAACAACCTTTTGAAAGAACTTCTAACACTATTATGTATGTGGTAAGAGCCCACTAAAGCAATGAAATTAAAAGTAAAACCACTTATCATGATTTTCTGTATTGGTTTAAAATAATTTTGGTAGTTAAACGTAGATACTAAATCTAACTTATTTTAAAATAATTTGTGTGTTATTGTGCAAAGTTCATACAAAGCTCTGCTGTCAATTATGATAATTGACTGTACCCCTTTTGAAATTTTTAACCTTTGGTTCCTAGGCTTTCTGTATAAAATATGATACACCACCTTTGCAATATCACAACTCCTCCAAATGTAATTCATATGTTTTGTGAAAATGCAATTAGATGTGTTTGGTTTGCTTAGGATGTCAGTGACAGAGTAGAACATATGCCGTTTGCATTTAGCTCAAACTTAAATATTTACTTTTCTGCAAAGCTGTCTTGAACATGTAACTTTTCCTTTCCTTCCATTCAATTTTATTCTGGTTTTATGTAGCACTCCTTATTGTGTTACTTTTACATCCAATGATGCTTGTTCTCTCAGAACAATTATATTTAAATATTAGTGTGAAAATTTCCCTGCTATTTCTGTTTGAACTGTTTGGAAATTCCTCTGTGAAGGCTTTTTTTTCTCATTTTATGTATAATTTGGGATTTAAAACCAGGGCTTAGAGGGTTCTGTAGCAGTAGGATATATTGGACCTCTCATTTGATTAGACAGTATAGGCTCAAGTTTTATTCATTACATATACAAGGTTAAAGGTTATATTTATTGTTTGACAGGATGAAAAGCTAATGAAAGAGGCTGTCATAGATACATAGATTATCTTTTCACTATCAAAACACCAGGTGATCTGCTTATTTTCTCCTTTATTGAGATTTCCTTTAGAATACCTATGGCATTAAACATTAGTACGGGAACCATGTATACAGCCCTCACACTGAGGTTTTGGGGATTTCAGCACACTTAGAATGTGATATGGTTGGTTTGTGAAAATTGGTATGACTTTTACTCCTAGATTTTAGTGAATGCATGGGTTTGACGTGCTGCATTGTCCTGGCTCATTAAAGTGTAAATGGGAATTTCTCCTCATTTACTTCCAGTCATACATCCTGTTAAATAAAATTATTTCTTCACCAGGCAAAGTAATACTAATATTGACATGTGTATGAAACATCACACGCCCATTCATGGAGTGGAAAAAATTATATTTTGTTAATATAGAAGGTGTTTGACTGACGGGTGGTGATAAGCATAACCACTCTTCCTTATTACTGAGCCGTTTCAAGAAAAGGAAGTGATAAAGCCCCAAGGCTTCTAAATGTAATAATGCAAATGAACGCATCGAAGTGTGAATATTTCAAGGCAAACCACACTTAATACTTCCAAAAATGTGTGTGCTGTGGAATGAGGTTTATACGCTTATCTAGAACCACCCTCACTTGAAAAGTGAAATCAGTTTCTGTAACTTAAACTTCTCTCTTTACCACATGCAACTGTGCCATCAAAAGAAAAATAAGTTTGATTCTCATTTGATTTAAGCCGCACAATTAACCATTTTCTTAAATAAAAAATGAATTTACTGAGTGAAACTCTGGTACTTTGAATCTGCCAGAACTCTTATATTTGATAATATGAATATTGATATGCTGAAGAAAAACTGTTTTCAAATTTGGATAAAATTAAAATTTATTTTAAACTTTAAAGTACCATCCTACGATGTCCTACTTAAATGTTGTTGTTCATGGGCTTTTTAAATAAAAAAGCAAACAGTCAGAAAAAGCTCAGTCTGTATTCAGACAGAGCCAAATAAAGCCACACTGAAGATTTCTTTTGTACTCAGCTACAATTTTGTGCAGTACACTACAATAAAAAGAGAGATAAACAGATAAGGTAGCTCCTGCATGAATTAGAGTGAAGATAAGCAGAATATTTCAGTGGCTGGATAAATAGGATGCTACATTCAGTTCTGCTCTCATGAGAGGATGTAGTTCTATGAAGATAGCTGGCAAAACAGTAAATATTACATGAGCTAGCATAACATGGCCAGTGGATATAAACACTAGATGTATTGACAATACACTGGTTCAAAGGCCAGATGTCTAAAGAGATTAGCCAGATAAAAAAGAATGACAGCAATAGCAGAGTGTTTTTCATGTTAAAGTAAATTCTTAACTTTATTTTTAAATGGAAAAAGAAGCACAAAATAAACACAAACAGTAGCTTTTAGTACATCAGAAGTGAAGTGGCTGAATAGGCACTGTCATGCAGTGAATTGTTTTGCTTGGCTGGAATAAAGAATATCTTATAAAACCGTTTTATGAGAAGTTAATATTATTTGATATGGGTCCTTACAGAGGACTTTTTAAAATAAAAAGACAAATGGTGTGTTTGGAAAAAGCATTTCTAAAACATTATAGAAAGAACTTTTTCTTTAATGTTCAGAACAATTTGTTTGAAATTCAGTTTCTCTACTAGTCTTACGGTAAAGGTACTGGACTAAGACTGAGACTGTACATAGATTGAGCTTTGCCTTTGTATTGTTTCTGTCAATTATTTTAATTAGTTAACACAGCAGTAGAATTCCATTGAAATGGAAATAAAATTATTTTCTTCCATTATGTGAAGATACAGGGATTGATCCATAAATAAAATTTAGCTCCTTTTTATAGCCATGATGTCACATTAAAACTGTATTAGATGACTTTCTGGACTGAAATGGCACTGTAATGCTATGGAAAAGTGACCAAATATTTCACATAAACCCTACATATTTCACAAGAAATGTGAGAGACATGCCTCATCAGAGTAAAACTGGGTTAGTTGCTAGTTTGCACAATTGAGATTTAAAGTCTTTACCAAAAATGCTTGTCTGTACTGAAGGATAAACTGTGATGATTTCTTTGGATAACAGCATTTTGCTCCATGGCCACTAAAAAACACTAAGGAAGCCAAGGGCAAACCTCTCTGGATTTCCTCCATGCTATTTTATTTGTGTAAGTTTTTGCTTTCTGAAAATGCCTGGTCATTTGGTACACACCAGCTGATCTATTTGTGATTAATCAACAAGTTTTTAAATTACACAATAAAAAAAAAAAGATATATTTGAGTGCTTTCCGTTAGCATTTTCAGTGTGTATAGTTGCTATGTGTAAGTCCTCTCCTTTAATGTGCAGAGGAGTGGTTGACATAGCGGTCTCCACTACTCCACAGAACAGGAGAAGAGGGGGATCAGATGTTCCTTGTATTTCTTGACTACAGGCCAGAGGTAACTGATGTAACGCTGACTCAGAAGACGCAGAGTTAGATGAGCATGGGCAACTCCCTGTTCTCCTCCCTGTACCATGCTGTGCTGAGGCAGCTGCACTGCTTCTGTCGTTCCAGTTGCCACCTCTGCATAAATGGTGCCATGTTTGCTCACCAGCCTCTCTAGAGCCACCTCAGGGATTTCTAGCATGTTTGTATTGCAAGCCCTAAGCAGTTTACCTGGGAACATTAGAAATCTTTGTGGAATGATAGAAACAAGCCTTCCTCTCCTGAGACCCAGGCTACCATCTGCATCCCCTTCCCTGGAAGTGTTCAAGGCCAGGCTGGATGGGGCTTTGAGCAACCTGGTCTAGCAGCAGGTGACCCTGCCCATGGTGGGGGGTTGGAAATCAATGAGCTCCCTTCCAACTCAAACCGTTGTATGATTCTATGATCACTAGTTCATCCAATACAGGATCTGTCTTGAGAAGTCAAGGTGAGACAAGTTGAGGACAAGCTCTACCTCAGCCCTTTGTTTCAAGCAAGGGTAGAGAATTCCCTGAAAATTTCCATACCATACGAGAAGAGAGATGACTGTCATGATATCTCACTTAAAGAATCCATTTTATTCAGCAGATACATTGTGCATTTCAGCATTTTTCTTCAAATGAATCCTAAAGTAAGTGAAAGAAAAATGAATTATGACTCTGAAAAGAATATTGATGAGGATGAAGGTAATCTTCAGAATACAGC
The DNA here is from genome assembly GCA_004320125.1 of Scolopax mira. Classification (NCBI taxonomy): domain Eukaryota; kingdom Metazoa; phylum Chordata; class Aves; order Charadriiformes; family Scolopacidae; genus Scolopax; species Scolopax mira. The sequence continues at coordinate 30,636 of BJBW01013071.1, read as the reverse complement.
TTTTTAGGTTTATCATTTAATAAATTGAACATGTGTCTTCTGAAAGTAGATTATTTTAGCTATTTGTGCAGGCATTTTTACATGAAAATGGGAATGTAACATCTTAAAACCTTATATCTTTTACCTTTTAAATTGAAATAATGCTACTTCTTGAAGAACATGATGGTGTATAGGCAGTAGTGTTTTATGCGACTTTGTGAAATTATTGTGAAGATCATGAAAGAAATACCTTTCATTAAAGATAACAATATATACAAATTTTTTTAAGAGTTATTTAAAGCTATGAGATAAACCATCATTAAAATTTTGCTAGTCTATAAAATGAAATACCTTGTAATTATTTTACATCAGTTATGCTTCACAGTTCTTGTTACTGTAATCAATTTACAGTGAAGAATGAAAACACAGCTTATTTGATGAAAGACATCTGATCAGCTTCAAATATATTTTGAAAGATCTGGAGTTTTGATTTTCAGTCTTGCATTAATCACCATATCCCTTCTCTATTGTGCCTTTGGACATGTATGTACAATAATATTGTGACAGATGACGTCTCTGTCTTCCATAGGCTCAGAATTCACTGTAGTGTAGGGTAAGGCGCACCTTCACAGTGGAGGGAAGAGATTCTCAGGGTGCTTTTCCATTACAAAATACAATCTCACCCATTTGTCTGCCATTTTGTCTTTCCTTCTCAGAAAGGATGAATGTTTCCTGTTTTGAGAGTAGGGTGTGAATTACTGCTTTAGCTTTTAAAATGTGTAGTTGGGGACTGAAATTTGTTCTGCCAGAGAAGTGGATGGACAGTAGCTTAATGAAGGTGGTACAAGCAGGTCCCATGCAGTCCCCAAGGTAACCCAGAGCCCCGACATAATTTAGGAAAGTACACATATCTGTGTACAGTTTGTCAGTCTAATAGGAAAAGTATGTCTTTAAATAAGTTACTCGTTCAAGGAAGTGGTTGAACATGCATATATTGGCAACTTATAGGCTATAATAATGCCAGCATGTTTCCTGACATTGGCAGGATGTGTAACAAAACCAAGTATAACAAAAATGCAAATATTTATTTTTTCTTTTTCCAGTAGTCAGGAAACAAGCCTGGAAAGTGTTAGGGAATATCTCATACTTCTTTTTCAAGAATGTTTTGTGAGATCTTGTGGTGCAATCTGTACCAGATAACACTGATCCTTAGGGATTACTCATACATTTTACATGTATGAGAAAGCTATTAACATCTCCATGATGCAGCAAAGTATAAAGCAGCCAGACTGTTTCATGTGAGAAATACTGAAATCATGTTTTAAAACATTAGAGTTCATCAAACAATGTTATTTAAAAACAAGATCTAATATATAAAATAGGAAAACATCATGTTCTGTGTCAGGCTTTTTAACAGCCATCTCAAAAAACATAGCAGCACTGAAGGAATAAAATACTTTATTCAGCTTTAAAATTGTTCACTTACATATGTAGTATAGTGAAACACACTGACTTGACCTTGCACTGGTATTTCCATTCCAAATGGCTCAGTAGAAAAAATGTGTGGTGTAATGAAATGTATGAATACCTGTTAGCGTTTTGAAACGGGTCAAACTCCATGACTATATGGGGTTTTTTTCAAGCTGTAACTCCCTTAATAATATAAATTCTAACTTTTAATTTTTAATTGATAAAAATCAAGTAATCATTTAAATTATAATAAGTTTATACAATTATTTGGTGTGGAAGTCTCCTGTCCTCTAAGTATTAACATCTGTGTCTTTGGTTGATTTTACTACAAAAGCTAAGATCTGAAGATTCTTTGCAGGTAGGCAGTAAACACAGCACTACTATCTCATCTGGAAAAACAAATTTAAGATCACTTATATATTTATCTCAACATTTTATTTACTTTCTGTAGTATTTGCTTTCTGCCAGTGACTTTTGTATCACACAATAACAAATGCATTTTGCAAAAAAAAATCTGAGATAAAGTGGGTTAAAAAATCATAGAAAAGCATTTTTCCCCTAAGCATACACATCAAAACCAAGAGTTCCTACTATCTTACATTTCTTTTGGTTTTACCTTATTTTTATGGACTGTCTATTAAGTCTGCTCAGAATGGAGTTTGAAGATGTCAATAATTTCCAAATTCTATTGTTTTTAAGAACAAAGCTTGTTTGTTTCACTCAGTAAAACCTGGCTTTGTTCAGTCAGAAAGTAAATCCAGTCCTGCAGGACTACGCATGGTTTTTAAGTATTTCTGCTTAGGATCACCAGACACCGTCAGCAGTTCCGCGTGAAATCTTTTCATCATGAACTGTGCATTACAAAGTATCCTGTGTGAGCAAAAGTCAGTTTTCATTAGCTGTGTGATTATGGTGAATGACAGCAACAGAAATATTAGTTTGGCCTCAATGCATTTAAAATGCAGTTTTAGAAGTCTATTTCCAGAACAATGTTATTGAATTAATTGGGAAACCACTCATACTTCAAGAAGGTCTTGAAAGTTTGCAGATGTGGATCACTTATATTTGTCAATTAAAATAAGGAAAGTCATAAGACTTTTAGTACACAAAGCCTTTGAAAAGGAATTCTAAGATTACAGAAATCTGAAGGGATTACTACCGCATGGAATGAGTTTGGTTGTAGAGTCTCCAATGTATTGAATCTTAATGCAGAATTAACCTGTGACATATCAGACAGGCTGCCCTTCAGCTGATAATATATTTGACCTCTTGTCCCTTTGTAGCCTATCGGTGCTTTGAACCCAAAGAGAGCAGTCTTCTATGCAGAACGGTATGAGACATGGGAAGATGATCAGACTCCACCTTATCATTACAACACCCACTACTCTACATCCACTTCTACATTGGCTTGGCTTGTTCGCATTGTAAGTATTTCTGGATCCTGGTTTTCATTAATACCTTTTTCTACTGCATCTCTTCTGTCAGTTACCACTATTTTATTTTTTTTTTTAATGAATCTGAGTTTCTATCGATATCTCATTGTTCTTCCCTACCTTAAAATCTTAGAAATTCTGAATTTCTCGAAGTATACTGTGTATACGCATTTGTAGTGATTCCTTCCTACCCAAAAAACCTGAAATATATTTAGACACAAAATTGTGGTGATGTTGGTATACATATGATGAAGAACATCTATCTAAAACTAAATCTACCTATAAAAAAAGTCCCTACACAATACAGAAAGCTGATAATACTCATATATTATTTTTTTTTCAGCTAGAAACAGATCTATACAGCATTAAAGAAAAATCTTTTGTAAAAACCACATTAAACTGTGTAAGATTGAGAGGGGAATTATAGAACCAGTTTTATGTTAAAGCAGTAGGGACTAATATTTTATGCAAATGAGCTGTGCTTCTGAGTGAATTAATAATTTACAGTTTTCAGAAGTGTAAAACTGTAGATTCCAACTTCAGACTGCCATTTCAGTTCTAGAAACCTCATGCTTAAATCCTATCCTCAAAATCAGATCTAGGGAAAAGGGGGCCAAACTTCAAGGATAGAATGAATCTGAATTCAGTTTGTGTGGTAAGAATGAATTAGAGAGAAAGGAGAGTTGATGAGAGACTTAAGGTCACAGAGAAACCTGAATTAAAGAGAAAATTGAGTTAGTATGTGATTACTGAACTTAAACTACACACTGTCAGTAAAAATCCATTACTTAAGGTGTGTTCTAAGCATGCTTCACACACAAGCAAGCAAAGCAGAACTGCACAAAGCAGTTTTCACTGAGTTTTCACTCATCTCAGCTTTCCTTACACACATCCTGTTTTTTGACTTTTCTGCTCAGAAGGGCAGAATTCATGTGCCTATGACTTCAGGATAGAGTTCTTCTTAACCCGTGGGAAACTAAATGTTGATTACACTCCTATATGGGGTGATCATTGTACTCCTTTTAAATGTTGCTAAATTATTCATGAACTGTGAGTACATTTTATGGTTCACATGTGCTTCTTTGTTTCCTTAAAGTATATTAAAACCAGTGGTTTTATTTGCATGTTTATCTATTAATTTTGGCTGCTGTTCAATAAAAGATACCCTCTTGCTAGTCAGCAAATCCTTAGGTCTGAAAGTCTGCTTACAGGCTGAATGTACAACACACCAAGGAGTATTCATTTCCTGTATTAGGCTAATGCTGTCTCATTTTTACTGCTGTTGTTTATCGAATACTGTAAGTGCTCTTGCTCTCTTTCTTTTCTGCCCTGAGAGCAAGAGAACATGGTCTCTGCCTTGATGGCCTTGCCATAAAAACCTGACAAATTGTGTTTGCTAGAGCAAACAATATATGTGAGAATAGAAAGCAGAGAAGACAAGGAAAAGCAGTGCTTTCCAGGGACGAGGTTGCTGATGGCAAGAGGGTGAAAACAACAAACAGATAATTTAAATACGGGGGCACACCTAGATAGGTATTTTAAAGATTATTTAAATAGGAGTGACCAGCAAAGAACAACAATCACTAGTTGGAGGACCCAACAGAAGTGAGAGGGAGGCAGACGTGGGGAAAGTTTAAAGCTCAGCAAAGGGAAAAACAGATAATGTCATGAGATCAGAAAGTGCTACGTATGGAAACTCAAAATGAAGATTTGAAAATAAGTGTATACAGAGACAGTGAATGATTATAGCTATGGGGACTATAAATTCATACTGATCCTGAGAGAGATATTCTTGGCTGCAAAATAAAGGATGAAAAATCCCAAAGGAGAAGATTATGCCATTGAATTTGATAGATTAGGCTAAATCAGATTTCTGCAAGTTAAAACAGGATTTCTTGCTTACAAATTTTTTGTGCTAGTGTGTTTGTATGAGTTTGTGAAGAAGATTGTGGAAGAACATTTTATGGAAGGTGAATTACAGTCTAGTCCAGGAAGCAGAAAGGTGACAATAATGCTTGCAGTATTTTAAAATGATTGGAGAAGATTCATGGGAAGAGATTTGTTACAGTAGAACTTTTGGTAGAAAGTGACAACAAACTGTCGGTGGAAGAGAGGACTGAAAAGTAAAATCATGGGGAAAGACACAGTAGACCAACAAATAAAATAAAAAAAAGAGAATAAAAAAGATAAATGGGGAGAAAGCAAACAAGGAAACAAAGAAATGAAAAAGCTATGACAAAAAGTGTGCTGGGAATGAGATGGTCTAGACAGAAGCAAAACAAACTAATATAGAGTAATGGGGACCCAGGGAGAGAAACTACATGCCTAGACCTTTGTACTGGTGGAAACAGTAGTGGCAGTAGGAAAGGAAGTTTCAGCCACTCTGAAGTATGTATATATAGAGTTGTGTAATTGCCACAAAAACCTTAAAAATTTTTTTGAATCTTGCTTTTGGCTTTGACAGATGCAATCTGGTTCCTGTCAGTTCTCTTCAGAACATTGCTTGTAATATCATATTTCTGAGTCAATTCTGTGATAATCTGCTCCCTGCTGCCTTCTATTTCCCTCTGTTGCTTTCCTTTATCTGACATATCAGGCTACTTTTATACAAGGCACTTTATGGCTTAGCCTCAGTTCTGTCCGGTTTAATTGATTTTGATATCATCATTCTCTGCCTCTGTTTGTCATTAATAAATTTTTCACTGGTAATATGATTCTCTCTTGAGTTCTTTTGTGTTCTAAGAGTGTCCAGTAAAAATCCATCTTTAAAGTTGAACTATTTCATTGTTTTCAAAACTATGAAAGTGGCTTAGCATATAGTACATTGAAGCTATTGATGATTACGATGATTACAGTGGTTATAATAATTTTATTACCGATTTTTATTATTCTGCCTTTCATTATACTTAATAGAATAGGGTTTAATCCTTAAGTGAGACTATATGTTTTCCGTGAGCTAGTTGTACAAGTCTAGATGTGTGTGTTTGTAAGAATGCTAGTCGAAAAATGGAGGCAGTTTCAGGATAATCAATGGTTCAGCCTCACCAGGCTGTACATCAGATTGGTTATGGTCACTTTTGAGGGTTATAGAGCTGACCCTGAATCTCTCCCAAAGCAAGATAATGCACACACCCTCTTTCTGTAGAGACCCCCTGCGCACACACATGTGTGGATGCACACACTCATATGTGAATTGAAATTATAATTCTTAATTAACCTGTACATGTTTATTTAATCTGTTGTGCATTTCAGAATATTCCACGGTACTGGAATTCTGAAAGGTTAGGAAACAATCCTCTAACTAGCTTCACAAGAAATGAACTGAGACACAGCCTGGAAATTTTTAATGCTATAATTGCAAATAAACATCCTGCATGTTCTCTAAAAATGTTAGCTTTACATCCAGAATCAACTGTTTCTTGAAAGTGATCAATTTGCTTTCCAAGTTGACATGTAGATCATTAAAGAGTAGATAACTACTTTACAGAGATAAATAATGAATGTGAAAGTCTACCATATTGTTCAGTCAGGTTAATAATGATGATAAAAAGTAACAGGGAACACCATGATTTGTGTAATATTGCCTTCCTCTCCTTTGCGGTGTTACTGAAATCAAACCATGGTTAAACATTCTTGCACATTGCACATCTTTAGCTCTAAACCTAAGAAATTAAACTTATTCCTTAGGAAATCTGAGCCAACATCACCCATAAGTTTGCTCCAGGAAACAGAAGAAAGTTATTCTGGAAAAGGATGTGCTGTCCTTTTGACACAGTTTCATTTTTGTATCATTTTGTATTTAATTAAATTAAATATTTGTAGTTTATGGATAGATGACCTTACCACCTGGTTCCAGAGTATTTTTTTTTTATGTGCTTTCCATGTGGGCAGTGAGTATTTGAGTTGCAGTAGGTAAAATTGTTTAAACAAGAATCCTATATCAGAATGCATATATCCAAATGACTTGAATGTCAGCCTGAAAACTATGCAGAAGAAAACAGATGAAATAATTCTGTCTTGGATGTATCATCACTGCTTTCACATTTTAAGGTGATATAGGCTAGAGCTAAGGTGTAATTGGATGCTCTCAGTAGTTGCTGTTGAAGAAGCTGTTTTTGTGCGAATCTGTTAAATTGTCGTTGAAAGAAAGACCGGTATTGGAGAGCGTGATTCTTTAATGTTATGGTCAAGAATTTTGTAGGGAAAAATTGGTGTCTAATTTCTGTACAATTCCTAAGTACTTGTAAAAAGTAGAAGAAATTCTGGATTTATTGTGAGTTAGGTCTGATTGAGCCAAAACTAGTTTTTAGTGAGAATTAAAGGTGGGGAGGACGCGAAATCTTCTTGTAAACAGAAGTGGATCTGAGTCTCCTATTTGGTAGGTCTGAGCAGGACAGTCACAGATATATCAGGCAAGACATGTATATCACTCTGACAACACCCCAAGTACTTTCTTTTTCTCTCTTATGAATGGCTGAAAAGACATTTTTGTTTGACATAAGATGTCTGGAAATGACACATCCCTTCCTCTTCGCTCCCCTACTCCCACCATCAATGATTCAAATGGGACTAGGCAATGGTAAAAGGGAGATGGAGGGAGAGAAGTTCTGTTGAATGGAAAAATTACTTCTTCCCACAGCTCAAGCTTGTATTCATCGTAATCAAGTCCCCCACAATTTTTTCTTTGTGTTGGCAGTGAACAAGGCGTGAATTTTATTCAGAATATTACAAACGAGTGAGATGGGGTTATAATGAAAACACTGTGCAGCTTTATAGCTTTCACAGTAACAAAACCTTTACATGAAATGACAGTAATCGGTATCATAGAATAACAGTATTTCAATGAGTTTATTGAATACAGATATGAACTGTATTTATATAATACAAGCACTTGAGTTTCCAGAGAATAAAAATTACCTTAAAATTATGTGAGAGGTCTGAGATAAAGCAAGTGAAACCTCTGAATATCTGCTAAGGATTAAAAATCCAAAAAGATAGGCACAACAGGTCATAGCAGGAGACCATAATAGGGCACCCTGTAGTGCTCAGCTATTAAAAGTTTAATCCTTGATTATGAATTTTAGTGCTTTTGTATATTTGTCTCAGATGCTTAAAATAATGTTGTCATGGCATTTTGGATTAATATTTTTACATAATTTATTGTAATTACATCATTTTCCTGGTTTCTCCTTTTTTTTTTATCCATCAACTGCTGATGATTTCAGAACCTCAGCAGTGACCCACAGTCACACAATGATATTCACACCAAATTACGTGTATCTTGTAAGTGACAGGTTGATGTTGGTAGAAGACAGAATTATTTGTTCTCACATCAAGAAGATATAAAGTTTTTCAGTACAGTTAAACTAGAAAAATAGCATAATTTGCCAAGATTAATATTGCAAATATATACAGAGAATTGGAGGGTGAGAATTTAGTTTAAAAAAAAATAATTCTAATGTTGAAAGAATTTAAGGTACATTTAAAGTTAGAATTGTAACAGTAATAGAATTTTAGGCTAAATTAATATAATCCAATTCCTGTGTTTATTTTTTTCAGTTTGCTATTTCTGTGTCTGAATCATATGCTTTTTCATGTATATTTTACATGAAATTCACTATATGAAGCATTGTAAAATATAGACATATAAAAACTTAATTTCTTTTCTTTCAGTATTACAATTCATTGTGATATATGTATGCTGCTCACCAAGTTGAGCTGCTGTTAAATTTTAATATTCTATTCAAATTATAAACCTCTTACTCACTTGCCACACACTCTTTCAATATTCACAAGTGTCATTGTGCAAATTCAATTCACAAAGTCATTGTGCAATGGGAGTTTGTGTCCCCCAACAAGAAATGAAATTTTGATTATTTTTAATTTTATTTAATTTTTTTTAGTTAATTATTTAACATACTAGGGTTCTCTGCTGGGAATAAATAAACTTATATAAGTGTATTTCTTAGATTGTTACCTATTCTTTTGAATGTATTTTTTTAATATAAATTTCCAATATTTTAAGAGAGAAAAAAAAATGGAAAAAAACCCACCATGCAATTAGCAGTAGAATATCTTGCATTACAGTAATGAAAATGATTCCATATTTGCACTGACATACACTGAAAGTTAAGATATTATCGCTAGCTAAAAAAAAAATAAATAATTTAAATATCTTTGTTCAAATATAAGCAATTTCCTTAAGCTACTTCAAAGGTACTGGCATATTATGATAACAATAGAGATATCCCGTTCCCTCTCCATTAGAGACAGAGTTTTTCTCTTTGAAAGAAAGTAGCCTGTTTTGGCTGTTGTGTATGATAGAGAAGATTAATTGGGAAGACATGGAAGAAAGACTAGAGAAACAATGGTCTCTGGAAGTCTGAATTCCCTCTGTTATTTTCCTCTTCTTTTTGGATTCTTGCACTACCTTTGCATCTGTGCTTTCCTTATGTATATTTTAATTGCTCTTAAATGCTACAGAATATGAATTCAATCCTCTTTAATCTTGGAAAATTTGAACACAACATGTATAAAGGGATGTAATTCCCTCAAAATTTCTTTCTTAATAGAGTAGTTCCCTCCTTTGTTCAAAAGTTTAAGAAAAGAAAACAGAGGATATAGACTAAAATTCAAATAGTAGATGGGTAATAATGTAGTAAGAATTATGAACTGGTACTTATGAACTACCTTGATTAATGAAATTTCCAAATGATCAGGACAAACAAGGAAATAGATTTGAGTGTGAATTTAACAAAAGGTCACTTTTTCAAACGTTCCCCATCAGACTTTGGCAAACAGGAAGAAGTAGTTTCCACCCATGTGCACATATTGCCATTGCCAAATATTAATTGAATCACAGAGCTAATGGAGTGGTGGTAGAAAACCAGGGGGTTGGCAGTCATCTCAGTGTTCAGATTCTGCTGTCAGATAAGGAGTTGGTCCCCTGTTAACCCCTCCCCTGCAGTGGAATGCAGTGACATAAAAATGTTCTCCATGCTGTCTATAAGACTTGAGTGTCCATTTAGTAAGCATTGGGAGTGTGGTTACAGATAGAATTAACAATAGTAAAAACTCTAAATATTTTATCTCTGTACAGTGCCCCAAAGTAATGTTAAAGTTAGATATCCTGTAACCCTCACAATGTCAGCCTCACAATGACTGTACAACAATCCTGCCCACCGTGCGGCAAAATGAAAACTCCTGAGGTCTTTTAAATCAAGTGAAAACAAAAGGAAAATCCTGATGGGGCACTTTTTAAGATTTTATTTTGACATACCGTCTTGCAAGGGGTAAACAAGGCATGGTAATATAAATAGCACAGAGGGTTTTTACAATGGTTTCAGTGAAATAGGCAGCCTTGTGAACTGGAACTAAGCAACGTAGGTCTGCCACTGATAGGTAATTATTCTTATGGAAGAGTGAAATATATAAAATAACCTTTTGTGCCAGAACTCACAATTTGTGAGTGCAAAATGTCTTAGTGACAATAAATGTACTGGTATATATTCAATACAGATGTAATTATGAGATGCCCTATTTTTCTTTAATTCTGCCTTTATGAAGTATTTTGATCTGCAAAATTCATTTGGATTTCCTTAGAAACTTGCTGAATGATTCCTTCTACTCTGTTCTTAATCCTTCTTAATCAATCTTACAGGAGCCCTTTACAACATTCTTTCTAAATGCAAATGATGGCAAATTTGACCACCCAGATCGAACCTTCTCTTCAGTAGCCAGGTCTTGGAGGAACAGCCAAAGAGATACCTCAGATGTGAAGGTAACATATATATTAAATAAATAAATTGATAAACGTGCATTTTAATTTATGGTGGGTTTTTTTAGGGAGGGATAAATAAGGCTTTATATTTCATAACTTTATATTCAACACACTAGGAATAGTTGAAATAAAAGGTAGATGTTACTAAAGGTTATTGTTCAAACAGAAACAATCAAAGATTCTTTGAAGTTGAGTGGACAAAAGGTGTTTTGTTTTTAGAGAAAAACAACCTAACTGATCTAATTTAGATCAGATAATCAGGAGATGGAGAAAAGCCCAATAAATTGTTCTTTCCTGCTGTTAACTCAATATTTGGCCCACTCCATAAAACTCAGCAGGAATTGGATTTGACCTTAAAGCGTCATATTGTTATAGCTTGCCTAGCTCTGGGTTTGCATTGCCTGGGGCAATTAATAAAGCATTAATGACAAGACCCATTTAAAATGTTGGCTTTTCTGTACAGCTTTAGCTTTTACTTGACTGTGCCTGGGGATATTATGCAACAATACGCATTAGATTAAAACTACTTCTACATGATATACAGAAAGAGCCAGAGAGCAGCATGATTTTACTGTTGTTATTCCTTGCCTATTGTTAAATACAAAGGGGTTTTTTTTCATATACATGGGACCTTATCAGAAATAAACCAAATTCTGATAATATTTGGAATAATATGGTCCTTCCTTGATTCTCATTTTCACATTTCACATAAAGTAAGCAAAGGCTGCAGTATATCATTAATGGCTCTTTTTTTTTTTTTAAACTTCATTTAAAAGTTAATTTATCCTTCTTCTATTTTGATATTGTCACTCATAGGAGGAAATGCTAAACTCAAGGTTGCATTACCATTATATTTTTTACCTAATATGACAAAATGTGTAAGTTTGTTGATTTGTTTTTATTCCAGAGATTCTTTTTACATAAATATTCCAGCAGTCTCAGAAGCGTATGTGGACAAACCATGTTGTTATTCTGTTTCTAGTTAAGATAACAAATTGTAAGTTGTACATGTACATGAACATATTGGGAAAAATGCTTTTTAAAGAAAAAAATGTTTAACCTAAACGTCTTACAACCTATTTTGTGTTTGTCTATGCTCCTCGCAAACTCAATAGTATTTTAAGTACTATCATTGTTACCTTTGTAAGAAAAACAAAGCATATTTCATTACCCGTTGGAAGGAATTCAAGTTAGTATCTGCTATATTTGAAATGCAGCCATTTCTTCAAATTCAAAGTGCTGACATTTTTTATTTTTCCTTTTCAATGAAATCTGGTTTTCCTGGAATTCCACCAGAATATCTGGGAAAATGGCCTCCTAGGAGTGGGTCTGAAACAAAAGATAAGAGCCTTAAACTGAGGAATAAGGGAAGACAGTTGGAAGTGACTGTAATCTTCTTGTCTGGCTTTAGTACTCAGGAGGAGGGCAGTTAAATACATGAAGGCATTGCAAAAGATAAAGAAATATCTGTGGACAGACGGAGGGATGTATTCAACTAGGGTATATAATTAGTGAAAGGACTGTTCCTAAACTAGCAGGTGAATGAGTTATCAGGAAGACAAAGAACTACAATGTTTGTGTAAAAATATAATGAGTCCTGCAAACCAAGTGGGGTAATTTAAATGGCAGCTTCCGTGATGCAGGAATTTTGTAGGGATAGCAGTTGCATTGTATTTAAAAAATCCAGGTTATTAAAATATAACGAGTATTAAAAAGATGCTTAAAGCCAGGTATTCACCTTCAGAAAAGGAAGGCAAAATGTGAAAATGTGGGGGAGCTGTGTGCTTTAATATCATTGAATTTAAAGAAGGGAGTTAGGTATAACTTGCATAAAATAGTAACAATTAAGGGTCAGAGTGCATTGGGGAAAAGATTGTCAAATAATGTATTCTAGAATACATTTGGGAGGCTGCCACAGAGCCCTAGAGCCAAATTTAGATATATATACATTTCTGTTATGCCATTAGAGAGAGAAATACTACTTGGATCCCCGTCATTACAGAAAATCTAATATGGGATGCACAGATGAGGTATGTTACCCAATAAATGTTTTCTCCAGATAATCCCTGACCTGTCCAGGGATTCTGTAGGGATTAAAGATGCTGTTTAAAATATGGGGGTTTTTTTAATTAATGAAGAAACAGGGGAGGTATATTTCAGAAATTGACCTTGAATTGATTTATTACGAGTTGATTCAGTTTAAGATAAAAATAAACAAGAGCAGATTCAAAAATAAGCTTAAACTTTATAGGATGCTAAAGCAAATACAAAAAGTTCATAAGCAATCTAAATAAAAAGTAAAAAAAAGGTAGAAATGAGAGGAGATTTTTAAATGTATACTGGCATTCAATGTATCGCATCATCAAATTAATTTATTATATATTGATACAAAACCATTACAGGAATAAGCCCACTGAAGTACACTTCAGTAGCCTAAGCAATATATTTTAATGCATTGCAGTTTTTTGCTCAGTTTAACAAGAAAAATTGAAGATCAGCAGGATGGCAGAAAGCTTATAGTGAGACTGAAGATATATGCTCAGAGTTGTAACAACTAGAATATCTGATGGCATCTAAATTCCACCTGAAACAGTCTGGTTAGTCATTTATTTGTTTCAGAGACCTTGTGTTCTTGGAGAACACAAGTTTTTGGTTTCTCTTTGTTCAATTTTCAGTATGTATTTGTGCTGGATAAAGCAAATTCTTAGTGCTTCCATTGCTGGGAACTGGCTAGTGGAAGTATGTACCCAAATTGGAGGGAGCCATAAGAGAAACAGCACATGTATTTAAGGAGTTGGATACAGGAAGAATGTGTGTATGTGGGGTAATTAATGTCTAAAAGTGAAGATACAGTAACAGCTATGAAATATGCAAACATTTGAAAGGGAGAAAAATTGTTTGTCAGGCAACAAAGAGAGAAACCTCAGAGGAAAGGGATCAGGGTTGAATAATGCTTACTTAACCATCAGAGTATGAACAGCTAAAGTGAAATTGAGTATTCTCCAAATTTGAATATCCTCACAAGGGGAAGCAGTAAAATCCTTATTTCTACAGCTTCTTAAAAATGTAGACTGGCAAAGCCCTGGAAAAGCATCAGAGACAATCATGAATTGGCAAGAGGATGCGCTAGTTGACCCTTTAGGCCCTTTACATTTGTAGAGTCTGTGTTTCTTAGCGATAAATCAAGAATGAGTATAGCAGCTAATTGTTGCTGTTGTTTGTTGCTTAAGATCTTAATGAACTGCATTTCTCAATGCCATGACATCAGGGCCAACTTTTCCCTGAGGCTTCAGAGTTCATTCTGCAAAAGGATGGGAAACTGAACTATTATTAGTACTACAAATACTCCATTTTTTTAGATTAGTTGTGCTACTGCTTGGAATGCTTTACAGGCTTTTTAAACATTTTAATCAAGTTTTCAGGGACTGGAAAAGCAGTGAGGTTTGGGAGCCACCAAGAAACCCCCAGAAAGTCCCTACCCATTTTGCCTGCTCTCCTAAGAGCAGTAACCTCTGTCTTGCAGAGTAAAAAACCTTCAGCTCTGAGAGTTTGAAACAACCAAAAATTCATGATCATCTGTCTGGCAACTTGTAATATTTATATAGTGGTCCTGCAAGAAAGTAGTGCAAAAGAAAAGTATAGAGCTTGCATGTGAGTACAAAATCTTAAAGCATGTTCCCTGTCAAAGTGTTCTGCATATTTGTGTAGCTTCTGCCTGGCTGAACTCACAGTTATAAATTGGTGTCTTAGGCAGTGTGGAATCCCACATGAAATACACACTATAAATTGTTTTCCCACCCTAGAGATTTTTTAAGTCTTTATAGTAAACATTAGGGGTTTGGAATATGGACTATCCATCAAAGTAGCAAACTTTCAAAACCGTTAAGAATAGCAAGTATTCATTATTCATGTATGCCTTATCATATATTTGAAATTCATCTGAGCTGCTTTAAGTACATTTAATCTCTGATCTCACTAATCTCATTAATTACTGTGGCACAGGTTAGGAAATAATTTAAAAACAGCATGTGTAATGAATTAATCTGACATTCTTTGGTGATGTTTATTGTAAGATGGCCACAATTTTTGCTTTCAGCTACCATATTAAATAATGATATGAACTGCCTTAATTCCTTATTAGGAAAGTCTAATTTAAAAAGTCTTTCTAAAATCATTTTTTTTTAGGAACGTAAAATCTATATTGGGATTTTTTTCATTAGTTATTTTTTTAAGAAGGATGACCATGAGGTAGTTATTCTTAAGAGGTTAAGTCACTTCTGAAGTAGGTCAGTTTTAACAGGTAAATTGAGATTTTTAAGCAGTGCAGATACTTCCCTCTTTCCAACAGTGTTCCCAAAAGAACACTGTTCTTTTGCAGCATCCATATAGCTTTAAAAGAAACATGCAAGCGACTTCTCAGAATTTCTGCATGAAAATTAAAAAACAGAATACCTGACACTTGCAGTATACAGATATGCATATATACTTACACTATATCTCTTTAGGAAGCTGCAATTCTGTGAGCCAGTCTCCTTTTTTCACACACACGTGTCCTCTCTGACATTCTTCTTTTTCTCCCTTTCTCCCTTTCCCCTCCCTCCTTCACTCTCTCCCTTTGCATATGTGAGGTCTTCTCTGGAACTAAACTGTTCCACACTGAGCTAATGAAAATAGGGCTGTGGCAGTAGTTTGATCAGTCGGAAAAAAGCACCATAATTGCTACATCTTGAATTGTGGCAAAAGGTACCTCACCTTTGAAAAATGTAGCGTTTGGTAGATTACTGCTCAATAGATAATTAAGGATCTACTTAGACAATTTTGTTCCATACATTTGGGCTGCTTTGGTTCATTTTCAAAGAGACCTGCTCACCTACAGTGGCTGAAACAGAATTAATATGGTATGTGCTATATTAGAGGGGTAACACACAGGGGAGAACCTCCATAACAGAGTTTATTTTATTGTGTCTCCCTTTATCAACATCGACCTTCCCTCGAGATAATCAGTACAAGCTGGAGGAAGAATGAATGTTCACGGAGTGACCTTTGAGGAAGCAAGTCACCCGGAAATGACCATAACTTGGCCAGTCAGCTTTCACATTTTTTCCTTTCCACCTTCCCCGCCCCCCTCCATTTTTTGGTAACATTGACTTCCCCAGAACCTCCTGTTTAGGCACTAATCTTTCCTAATGCCTCTCAAACTTGTTATATTACTTTTTGAATAGAGTGTTTAGAAGTTAGAAAGGTAGCTCTGACAAAATGTCATTAAGATGCCTTAGTGTGAATTAACACAGTTAATGGAGGTACTCCTGACTGACTCATTGACCCAGTACTAGGCTCTTGTGGAATTAATGGATGCCAGGGGATCAACCTTTTGGGAGGAAAAGAAAGAAAGAAAGAAAAAAAAATGGCAGCTTTAAAACCCTGAAGTGAATTATATTAGAAAAGTGAAAACGTCTGGGTTGGATTTGATTTCATTGGGAGGCCATAAAATGGTATACCCTTAG
Source organism: Scolopax mira (assembly GCA_004320125.1). Classification (NCBI taxonomy): domain Eukaryota; kingdom Metazoa; phylum Chordata; class Aves; order Charadriiformes; family Scolopacidae; genus Scolopax; species Scolopax mira. Next base: position 14,470 of record BJBW01013071.1, on the reverse strand, counting down.
CAAAACATATTAAACAGAAACGTCAGTTTTGATGCAAGTGGTGTACAATTATGATAGTGTTAATAGTGGTCCTCTATCACCCCAAGACATATTTTTAAAGTTTAATTTCTCAGCAGCTTGGATTTGTCACAGGCTTGTAAATTAGAAAATGCATTTGGGGATGTTTTCTTATATGGAGACAAAAGGCATATAATACTGTTAACTATACCTTGGGGTTTTAGTATAGCTATTAAAATAAACTAGAGATCACATTTACAGACAAGAAATGTCTGTTATAATATTCATTTTACCTTTTTTTTACACCTCTTAGTAGCTTTACTGCATCATTCTTCATCTAAGAAGAGCCAAGATTCTTGGGCAGTTTGAAAGGTAGCTGACTATTAAATGATAGAAAGCTAACCTGTCTTATTAGAAGTGTGAATGAAAGGGAGCAGAAGAGGTTACCAGCTTGTGAAATGTCAAGGACAACTAGACAGAAATTACTGCAAATAGATTTAGATCACTAGAATCCCTATTTTTATTAACTCTTTGAACTCTAGATATTTATTGTGGTAAGAAATTACCCACGACAGGTTATGTAGTTGGGAAGATTTATTTTGAACCTTTGATATGTTTTGGCAAGAGCAAAGAAACCAGTAAAATTTATTGAATTGTATCAGTTAATGCAAAATTATATATCAGCTGAATGGCATACAATAACAATTTGTCTAAAATGTTTAATTAGTCTGTGACTATTTTAAAAATATTGTTCTTTGGTACCTTTTTCTTTGCATTCCCTCATTTTATGCCTGAAAACTGATGTAACTTCTGGGGAAGCTTTCTTATGGTGTTATTTTTGATGTTTTCTTTTATGTCTTGTCACTGGCTGACTCAATGTTTGTAGTGCAGGGAGAAAATATTTTGAGATTTGTCTTTCATGAACATTTAAGCTTGAAACACAAACTTCTCAAAATCCTAGTAGCTTCAAACAAGCATTCCTTTGCATAGACCTGGCTTCACATTGACCTTTTACCCCTAGTGCCACTGAAGGTGCAATAGGACTTTTAAGAATCCACTTATCAGCTATTCTGTCTGTCAAGTGGAAAGCAGATTGGGATACAGAAGATCCTCTGTGTCCCATCCCCTGCTGTAAATACCATCCTCATGAGATACATTTTCACCCTGCTAATTTCTGAGCCTCCTTGTCCCTGTCTTCAGAGTGAATTACACAATGACGCTTCTACAGTATGAAGCTGGTGATTTGTAAGGAGCTGTGTTGTATGGCAAATTACACTGTGCATAAAAATGAATGAAAAATAGCAGATCCTGTCAGAAAAGTATGCAATCTTAATCTCTGATCCGAGGACCACAGAGGTTGATAAAAACATTTATTTTGGCTTCTGTGTGATGAAGATGTGACAAAATATAATGAGGCCAAAATATATATAGGAGTAAATGCACTGTTATGCACTGTTCAGGAATAATTCTACTAGCTAATTTTTGGAGATTTAAAAATATTTTATACACCTGTAGCTAAAATTTAAGCAATGTAGCAATGTGAAAAGTAGAATTGTCCTTTATTTGGACTTTTAGGAGCTGAAAACTATAAAGCTGATAGGATAATGATTTCTAAACATACAGTAAACTATACAAAGTGAAAGCAGTAATTTATTCTCTGAATCTGGGATGAATTGATAGTTAGGACAAGGGAAAATGGGCTTACATTGCGTAAGGAAAATTTCAGGCCAGGCATAAGGTAAAATTTCCTCAGGTGAAGAATACTGAAGTTATTTGATGGAAGGTTTGTGGAGTTGTCACTCAAATTCTGGAACAAGGTAGACAGATATCTGACAGGAAAGATTATATCTATATGATGGTATATAACTGAACCTCTTCTGGAGCAGAGGAATGGGCAAGGTCACCTCTCCAAATGTGACCCTGAAACAGTTAGATATTTGAGGTATCTGTTCTTTGTCCTTAACAGGAAGAGCACCAAAAGAGCCGTATCTCTCTAGCCATAATCTTTATGAACTGGCATGAACCCACTTATGAAACAAAGAATGTCCAAACTCTGGTTGCAAAATAATGTAAACAGGTTTTGAAAATAACTATAGCCTTTGCTAGTGTTATCCTTTCCTTCATTCTTGTGTTCATTCTTACAACTTTAGTGGCTTCTTGGTGAAAGCAATTCTCTCTGGGCCCCAGTTGTCATCCTGCTGTCTCTGCTGAGGTTCACTCCTGTCTGTTCCTTCATTTTTCCAGCAACCTCCCAGGCTCTGCCCTTGCTGCCTGCTTTCTCCTTGGTAAACCGTCCTCTCTCTGCTTCTCCCAGCTTGTACTTTTCCTAGCGAAGCAGGCTCAGGGACCCTGAGGAAGGGAGTATTCACCTTTCCATCCTCACCCTGCGCCTGCCTGCCGTTGGCATGAGGTAGAAGAGACAGATTCTTCTTTTTTTCACAGCGGAATAAACAGTGAACACATAAAACCAAACCTTTCTATCACACTTCTCTAGATTACTGATGTTTTCTAGAGTTCTAAGTAGCTCGGTACACATTTTCCGAAATGCAGGGTGCCACAAGTTTTCATAATGGGTCTGTGTTTTCGTATATGTTCATTCATTCTCTAGCACTGAGAAGGGGATGGATTTATCTGAGCTATTTTTAAGTGTTGTGGTTTCTTAGTCTAGTCAGTAGTGGAGACAGCAAAATTGCAAGAGGAATATCAAATGCTACAAAGAAAACTGAATGGTTAATACAAAGTATGGGAAATATGTAAGTAGCTGGGAAAGGTCACATGCAGCATTGTTCATATCTCAAGAAAAGGTTCAGTTCATGCTAAATAGTACTCAAAGAAGCAAACAAAACTAAAAATAGCACTAAAAATAACATTGATGAGAATGCTGAGAATATAACACAGTGGGTTTATTAATTTTATTTTTTAAATGTTATGTTTAGTTTCATTACTTTGACTAAAAAAAAAAAGTAATGCCAGGAGATGTGTAGCTGAAATGATTAGGGTTCTAGAGAGGGTGTTATTTGAAAAGGATTTGGAAGTCTGGCACTGGTTAGTTTCCAGAACACAAGAATAAGACAGGTCAAACTAAACATATACAACACAGTAAATCTTAGGAAGAAAGTTAATCACATGCTTTCTATTTATTCTATTTCTATTTATGTTCTCTGCTGTATCCAACAAGAGAACATTAAATTACACTGAAAGCAAATAGCAACAAAGATAAAATTACTAAATGGAAGCACCATTAAAAATATTCAGTTACCTAAATCCCTTTGTTTCAAGATACCCCTGGAGTCAGAAGGTTAGTAGAATTCAGTTAAACACTACATGTGTCTCTAGGTAGCACAAATCTTTCAGATATGTTAGATGTAAAAGCTCACAATTAGGTCCTAGGACATTTAGAACTGAAAAAGGAAATTTAAGAGTCAGTGTATCTTTGATGGAATAAAAAACTTGCTTGCTATTTGATGCTGCAAGTTGCACCACCATGTTGCAGAAAAAAAGGTAATAATTAAAAATAGTGGTATGTGTTTCAAGGCTTTTATACAAAATGAAAATAAACTTCGCTTACTTTTTTTCTTTAATAAGTTCTATTTCATTTTAATACTGACTTTTAGTTTAATTTTGGCTTAATCATATTACATTATTATGAGGTCCTTATGAATTTTTCCTTTCTTTAAGGCAACACTCTTAGTTTGTCAGTGATTTGTATGGCAACACATGTGGGGTTGTGATCAGCTCTTAGTCCTGAGTTAGTAGTAGTTTATTGGGCTCTAGAAAGATTAATTTCTAGTTTTCTCCAACTGTGAGGATCGTCATTCTTCTTTGGGCTCCATTAGAGAAAACCAAAGGGCTTCCTCAGGAAACTGAGAGTGAGTGAATCCTGTTTAGGGAAAAAGGGAGAAGTTTGTTTTAGAAATACTCGAGTAAATTAGAGGTATATAAATAAACGTGAGATTGTCAGTAAAATAATCCATTTTCTTCTTTTAACCTTATAGAATATTCAATACAGCTTTTAGTTTGGCTTTGCTCTAGCTGCTGTTTTATTATTTACTGCATGTAATTTTGGGGTTTTTTTTTCTTTTTGAAATTACAGCTCATTTCATAATAAGCTCTTCAAGCTCAGGCATGTTTCACTTGGTTAGTGTTTTGCATAGGTTAGATATTGATTTACGTTGCATTTTAGTCTAATCTAAAATCAGACTTTTAGTAGTATGTGATTTTTAAAAGCAAGTAAATTGCCTCACTTAACATACTTAAAATTGTGACATAAATATTCTCTTTTTTTTTAATGAATAAATTTTAAAGGGCCATATATGCTCTAACTGCTCTATTCTCTATGGAGTTGCAGATCAGATTTAATTAGATAAGTTTGTGTCTGCAGTGATTTTCTTTTACGCTTCACATGTCTGCAGCCTTTGAAAGGACCACAAAGAGACTCAGGTTTCAGGTGCTGTGTCATCAGTTTTGATCGTGTTACACAACTGAATGCCATAATGCTTTTAACAATGTAATTTAGGGAGTTTGATCCATATCTGGTTATTAGTAAAGAGATAGCGGGCTTAAAGCTCTTTTGTTATTGCACTTCAATACTTACTGCTGAAATAATACACAGCAACAAACGGTGATAGTTATTATGTCAAAATGCATTTTTAGTTAACTGTCCCGGAAATTGGGAAAAACTTCACACCCTTACTTATCTATAATGTATTAATGCACTGTAGATGATTTTTGTTACTCATTTATTGATCTTTCACAGCTTAAATATCATATTTCTGTTTTAAGGGTATTTGTTGTACTGACATTTTTCTCTTCATGTATTTTTGAATTTTTGTTACAGTAGAAAAAATTAATTCATCCTGAATTCTTTTTCCTCATATAGTCAAATTGCCACCTTTTCATATGCAATTAAAGAATATAGATAAAGTAAAATCAAGACAGTGTTACATCAGCAATTTTCTTGCCCCTTTTAAATAGTTGAGTAATGATTATAAAAATCCAGCATACTTATAGTATTGAAGGCTTTGCATACTGTTTCATATATGTGTTTTTCTGAAGCGGTCTTTATTGATACTCACTGCTTTCCCAATTTTATGCTTTTCATAAAAACAGATACGGAAAAAACAAAGATTGACTATTTCATTATGAAAATGAGATAGTCATTTCATTATGAAAATTATGTTTGACTGTAAGACTGACAAGAAAACACAGTATAAAATTTCTTACACAAGTACAAAGAAACATAAGCAAAACCAGAAGTGCTTTCATGTGTACTACAACAGAGCCTGATTCTGGCAGCACCATTTATCATCTTTGTATAAATCTAAAGTCTCATTGTTTGTTTTCTCCTTGCTAGGAGTTGATTCCAGAGTTTTACTACCTACCAGAGATGTTTGTCAACAGTAATGGCTATAATCTAGGAATCAGGGAAGATGAAGTTGTTGTGAATGATGTTGATCTCCCACCATGGGCCAAGAAGCCTGAAGACTTTGTCCGTATCAACAGGATGGTAAGCTGTCATTTAGTTTAGCCTAAGTAAGCAGTTCAAACTAACCTAATGCTGTTTTTCATCTCTTTAAAACTAGAGTCATAGAAAAAAAAAGTTATGGGGCATTTGTATTTGTCTTGCTTAACAGAACCTTTTATTTTACAATGGATTTTTCCTCTCATGTGTCCAAATCACGGAAAATGAAATTTGGTTATTTACTGTCTCATGAGAAAACATCAGATGACCATGAGCTGGACAATGCAGGATAGCCTGAAAAATTTTGGGCTGTTCCTCCTCACTACCTTCTACATCCAAAAATAAAAGTTTATTATAAAGGTTATTATAAATGTTGGTATCTTGCAAGATATATTATATTCCTTACTCACCTAAAGCTATGCACTTTCTATTCATCAGAGATGAATTAGAAGTGTAGAAAGTCTTTTTTCTTGAGAAGACTTAGAGGGGATCTGATCAATGCATACAAATACTTAAAGGGAGGGTGTCAGGAGGACCAGCCCAGTGACAGGACAAGAGGAAAGGGGCACAAACTCGAGCATGAGAAGTTCCACCTAAATATGAGGAGGAACTTTGCTGTGAGAATGGTAGAGCACTGGAACAGGCTGCCTAGAGGTAGTGAAGTCTCCTCTGGAGACATTCAAAACCTGCCTGGACAAATTCCCGTGCAACGTGCTCTAGGTAGACCTGCTCCAGTGAAGGGGTTGGGCTAGATGGTCTCCAGGGGTTCACTTCCAACCCCATATGATTCTATGATTCTATGAAATGTGAACATAAGTAAACAACCGCAGTCTCTGAAGAAATTTTGCAAAAGAATTGCTCTGATGTAAATCACCATGAAGTCTAAGAATTTAAGAATGAAAAGCATGTATATATGTTGTAAATCTTTTGCTTTAATTTTATATATAATGATTTTATTAATGATAGAGTCAATATGTACACATGCTTCTAGTAATTTTTAAGAAAAATGGAGTATAATCTCATTTTTTGGCCAGAAATAGTTCTGTTATGGTTCTGTTCTGGAAATGGATCGTCCTTAAAATGCATATTGTTTGTCTTGTTTATAGAGTCAGGACTATACTTTCAGTAAGCTACAGGTTTCCATACCATGGCAGAACTGTTCACCCTGTGCATTATTCCCAATAGTGCTTTTGTGGTCACATTGCAAGTCTAGCAATGCTTATTTTCTTCTAATCAGATTGATAAAAAAATTTTGATAGAAAAAATAACCATATGAAGTTCAAAAGAGTAGAAAAGTATTCTCAGAACAAACCTAGATGTGTATGATTTAGAAGTGCCCTCCATTTAGAAGAGTAAATGGTTCAACACACGTGCAGCTCTACATGTATATATATACTTCCTTCTCCTAAGAAAGTGATGGCAACCTCATCCCTTGAAACATATGAAATGCATACGCAAAGCATGAGAAACATGTTCCGAGGAGTAGTCCCTCGTTGGCAGAAAGAAGCTGAACAACACTTTCCCTTTTCTTGGCTGATTTCTCTTCTAGGTGCATATACTGTAACATTCTTCCCCAAAACAAGTAATTGTCATGGCTGGTGGCAATAAATTCATGTGCAGTTTTACTAGCAAAGAAGGAGGTGTCCTCAAGGGATCATGACACTCCATTAGCATTCTCAAGGGTGGGATGTGCAATCACAGGTACCTGTCTCCAGACTGTCCCTGTTGCTGCACAGATCCCTTTTTTGGGTTGTGGTTGTGGCTAAACATAAAATAGGCCCAGGAGTGTGTACACTAAAGTTGATCAAGAGGTTTAGTTTTGACATCTGTAAGAATAGAAGTGTGATACTTTAGTGAAAAAGGATAAACAACCTACCATCTATTGAGGAATATAATAAGAGATATATATTAATGACTCCCTTTGGGAAATTTTATAGACAGTGTTCCTTCTTGTATCATAAATAGTGTTTTCTCCATCTTTCCACAAAGATGAAGTGATTAATAGACAGATAAAAAGCACTATATAATAAGAAATACCTTCAAGAAAAGCTTTAGCATTGGTGATTTGATTTCTCTTATGCAATTTCTGCTTTTTTGACAATAGCATAAGAGCTCTCTACAGAAAAGTTTTGTGCTGTTGAGGAAAACAGCTGCTTGCATGAATTTAGAGTATAGCATTTATGCCCCTTCAAGACTACACTTTCAAGAAAGGCTGATAAAAGCTGAAAATACTAAATATTTTAAATATTAAGGAGTAATAGCACTAATGACTGATTCCATACGTGTGTACATATGCTCAGACTGCTAAGCAACAGACAAACCAATGTTGAGATTAGAGTGGTATTAGATTTACAGGCTCCAACTAATTGAGTACTTTGCAGATTTCTAAAATCAGAAATGATCTCACTTATGTATCATACCCTTCCTATGCTGTCTTCCACCCCTGTCCCCATGGATGTAAGCATCATGCCATTATTATACAGTTTTGCCTGGAGGCAGCTTCTGCATGGCCTTTATTCATCCCAGCATCTACTTTTAGCAAGAGCATGATCAGTAGTTAAAATTCAGTTCTGCACAGATACATACTGTCTTCAAGTGAACAGTCTGATGAAGTTCAGAAATGATAATTTGGGAATGATAAATTGGGAATTGCCTAGAAAACAGAAGAACGAGATATAGATTTATTTGAATTAGATGCAGAAAATACACTGCAAATCACCTTGGGAGGAAAGAATTAAAATATTCAATAGGAAGCAGAAGTCTGGAAACAAAAATAGTACCAAAAATAGAGCAGTAGCAAGGGAAGGGTGACAATAAGCAGCAATTAGATTAGATTAAACTCTATAATTCTGTGTTCAGCAGAAGTAAGTGTATTTTGATGCCATCTGTGGAGAATCATTGCATCACAGAGGATGTAAACGGTTTTACCTGTCTATGGTCCTTTTGAGACTGCACCTGGAATATTGGATTCACTTCTGGGTGACTGGATGACAGAAGAAGTAATCACATTTGGATGGAGTTCAGAGAATAGAAATGAAGTGAATAACTTTGGGATGTTAAAAGAGCATGATATATGCATAGATTTTCATAAAGCTTATTATAAAGTAGCAAGTAGCTAAAGAAGGATAATCCCTTTCTTGAAAATGTAGACAGTATGTGTAGTAAGAAGTAATGGAATTACATTTTGAAAGTGTAATAAATTGAATGTGTAATAATTTTTCAGAAAAACTTTCTCACATAGGGTTTTTTTAGCACATACAACAAGCTGCCAGTACACTCTCTTTTTGGTTGCTACAACTAGACTGGTCAAAGTAAGAACCAAATATAAAGCGATTGGAAAGTTTGACATTCCCTACCTAATGTCTGATTCCATGTTTTGAACTGGCCAGCAGATGTATTATTCAGTTAGGTCATCCCCAGGCCAAGCTTTGGCTGTTACACAAGAATCTATCTTGAGAAAAAAAAATAGCCTGGGTGTGGTGCTGACGTGTAAAATACAAGAAGTTTGTGCAAGCCTGGAATTTCTACAGCAACTTAGCAAAGCAAGCAGAGTGTATGTTTATAGGAAAGCCACAGAAAATTGAGGAATATTTCAAGTGTGTGTTATCCCGATCCCTTGTCTAACGAAATCAGTAGCAGTCATTTAATTTCAGTGGAAAAGATCCTATATGATACTGTGTAACATAGAGTGGGATCTTGTTTTTCCCCTAGCTGCCAATATTCTCTTCTGTTCATGCATGTTATTTGCTTGCTGCAAGTGTATATATGTAATTTTATGTGGGAGTAACTGCAGATCCTTATATACAGCTTGCTTGCTCATTTGTGAATGTAAACATTTTCTTAAAACAGCAAGAATTTCAGCATTTCATCCTGAGACTTGGTGAAGCAAGTAGGAACAGCCTAGAAAACATCACAGAGGCACAGTCACAAAAATCATGTTTACCAATTGGTTAGCAAGCTTTACTAACATTCTGTGCAAATTAATAAATGGCAGGCAGGGTTTTAACATTGTTTTAGTTGATTGTTCAGCTGAGTGTTTTACCCTTCTAACTAAACACAGAAGTGAAGTTGAAATGATTTTCCATCAAAAGAGATAGATTCCTTTAAACTTGCGAAAATTAGACTTATTACCAAGACCGGAAAAGACATTCAGTCAAATTACTTTTAAGACCTATTACAGTAGCTTCTAAAGCACTAAGTGTATACGTCAGGGATTGTTGTAGCAGTTTTATTTATCCATACAAAGCCAGACTGATTACTACGGAGTTACTCATGAAACATTAATAAAGCGCTATGTTCAATGCTAACATGATTATGGTCTGACCTCAGCGATGGCACAAAGGACAGAGGCAGAAAGTGTCCCTGATAACATTACCCTAATGCTGGGCTCATCAATCATAATCTCCCAGTTTACCAGGAAAAAAAAAAAACAACCACGCATAAAACCTTCCACAGATGTGCATCTGTAGTCCTACTCAGCCTCTCAATCCCCACAGACTTAGAGCAGTCCTGAGAGCCAGAAATAGAACAGATTCAGTCAGTAAGTCAAGCATGTTAAATCAAGGCAGGGAACACCACTGTGAAACACTGAAGCAGAGCTTTTATAATAAGCATTCTTTAGTTTTGAAACAAAAGATCCAAGATTGTGTAATTCAAAGTTAATTATGATATTTGCATTACGTTTTATACGCATATTAAATTACAAATTACAGTGTTGAGTAAAATCAGTTCACTATAAACTATAGTTTTGAGAGACTAAATGGTGTCCTGTTTTTGTTATACTTATTTTGTTCCTATTACATAACTGTAACTAAGATTGAATTTTATTTCTGTCTTTGAAATGATTTATTTGTGCTCTTCTGCTGCCAATAACATTTTTGCACAGTTCCCTGGCTATTCAGAAGCATGCATAGTATTTCATAATTAAAAAGCTTCTTGAATAGTCATTAGAAACATCTATTATGAAATCTCTGTGCTATGAGGATCTGGAAGATTTATCTTTTCTCCTCACCATTCAGCAGCAGTTGACATTCTTTTTTTACCAGACAAGCAGTAGATAAGATTTGATATTACTTCCTCAGTAGTAGCTTTGATTTTATTTTGCGTATTGCCAAGGTTTGTTCTGAATCTATTTAACACTCATTCAGCTAACAGCGGCTTCAATCTAATTTGGAAATGGCAGTGATTTATTTTTTTTTAAGCTTTATATATCGCTGAAGAACCTAATTTGCATCTTGAAGACACTCACATAAAGGATTGGATTCTGTGCAAAAACACCTGAATAACCCAATCTGTAGAATGCACTTTTGTTTCACTTTTATTAAAATATTACTTTGTTTAAACAAACATAACTAATTTCAGGTATCAGTATTGCCTGTTTTGTTTTATAACAAGACTTAAAGATTTTACTCTGATAGTCAGGACAAGAAATGGTAAATGAGGCAGAGAAATATTAGGCAGAGAGAATCTGTATATTCACTGGCTGCAGGGAACACAGCTGTAAGGGGAGAGAAGAAAAACCCAGCTCAGCGACTGTAACAGCCGATGGTCTGCTATTGAGCAAATCATCAAAACCCAAGTGTCTCAGAGTAGTTTTAAGAAAATATTTTTAAATATACTGAATATAAGTTAATAGCAAGATACTGTGGTAGGTGTTCTCGGAGAGACAGACAGAATATAGCTATGGAGGGGAAGGAAACAAGGCAGGAACTGCAGAAACAGGAGGGGCAGGTGCAGCTGTGCTCCAGACGAGGGACAGCATCAGAGCTTTCCTCTTCGCTGGTGACACAAAACACCCAGGTGACACAAAACATGATGTCAAAAAGAGGTTGGAATAGCATATTTTATAAAATCAGAACTCCTGATATGTTACACGCCACAAAGTGTGCATTAAAAAAACCCCGTGTCTCCTACTGGAATCTCTGTAAAAAATAATTTTAACAGCAAATTAGGATGAAGGGAGAGGAAAGTGTGTGGTGTTTGTGCTGCACAAAAGTCTGGGAAGAGCTATAGTGCTTGGTCCCACTAAGCAGTAACTTGGCTGATGTTGACTTTATTTAGTTTATACATAAACATAAACTTACTAATGTCTATTTATGTTTTATGACAGCTAGAGGTCAGATTTTCAGTTTATGGAACATTTGTACACATGCACACACTTGCCCACAAACACACAAAACCCACATTACTTCAAAATATGTATACACTAGATTGATAATAATGCCTGCAATTTACCTATTAGCAATAAAACCCACTCCCCTGGAAACAGTAATGTGACCGACTCCTTCCTCAAAATAAAACCCAAGAAAAAAATGTGCTGATAATTGAAAATGAAGCCCTAGTAACAGTGCTTCAAAGAAGTTCAGTTTGAGAGTGCCTGAATAAAACTCTGTTTTCTGTACATTTTAATTATAATAGAAAACAAGCTGGATATTAACTCATTTCTGTTTAAAATCTTTAGAAATCATAAATGATATTATATAATTATATAAGTAGTAATTATTATAGCTTTTCTAAGAAAAAATAATTTTTCCTTATATTTCATATTGCAAATATGCTCAAAAAATTAAAGCCCCCAAAATGCTTTGAAGCCAAAATTTTCTTGAAAAATGCTCTTCTTTAGGGCCATCACCGGCCTATTTTAAATATATTACTGTTATCTTTTTCTGTATGTTTTTCCTACTGTACCTACAAATTATTTTTTACACAGAAAATTCCCTCACCCTATTCCCTACTGAGCATTGCATATTCTTGAGAAACCAAACAATGTACTGTTGACAGGGAACAGCTCATAAATTTTCAAGAGGCGCTTCCATGGAGGGGGAGCAGCCTGTGCATTAAAGTAAATTAGGGAGAGATTATGCAAGTATCCCATGAGTAGCGTTGCAGAAGTTACTGGGAGAAACACCAGTGAACCAGGTCAGATCTGACATCAGAAGCTTTCTCCTGACTAAAGCAAATCCAGGTTAAAAAGCACACATTAGGAGCCTTGTCGCCATTGGGGATCAAGTAGGACTTTACAGGCTTTTGGTGGCCCATTCATTAGTGCACCCTACCTATTGTTCATGTCTGGTGCTTCAACCCACTCAACACCCTGACGGAGAGGACATGATCATCACCCAGCATCCATTGCAGCCTGCAGCAAGGCTAAGGCCCATGCAGAGCTGCTCTTCTTCACCATTCTGGCTCCTCTCTCCACCTTCCTGTCTGGTCTCTGCTCCAAATGCTCCCACCACACCGGTTTTCCACCATACAGCATCTGGCATGCACAGCAATGTTAGTCATCTTGCCACCACCAACATCCTTGTATCCCTGACAGCAATTCTTCCGACTTCCATATTTCTCTGGAGTTCTTAAATTTATAGTTCAAAATAATGAAATTCACTCCTTACAAATTTCCCCAAATCTTGTGTTGCATGTCAGCACACAGAGTTTTAAAGAACCATTAGACCTATAAACATAATATGATAAATCTGCTTAAAGTATTTGAGACAGAAGACATGATATGCTGCTGTTAAAAAGTAGCTCATTTATTTAATAAGTAATTAAAGAACTGTTCACCCATGTGGAATAGAAGTTCTCCAAACCTGCCAGGGTCAGTAAGACCTTCTCTGGAATGACAAGCTGCTGAGTAAGGGCTGGTCATGCAAGTAGAAACTGCCTCGGGGAAACACCAGGGAGAGGATGTTAGAGGAGATAATGGGTGAAATATGCTCATTTGACCCAAGCATTTGTTTTTTTAAATTTACTTTCCCACCTTTAAATAGCTAAAAGTTTTGCCATTTTCCTGAAATGCTCTTCACAATCTAGAAATAGCAATGCTATTTTTGGCCAAAGCAAATGCCTAACATTTTTTTTTGCCAATTACTTTTTAATAAATAGATAGCAGATACAGATGCAAAAGAAAGTTATAAATACGCAGAGTTTGGGGGAGGAAGAGAACAGTTAGGCTGCTCACTGCAAGTTGATTGGAGATGGATGCCGGAAGGACAATAGGCTTTCAATTCTATTTTAAATTTTATTACATACAAAGGAACATTAAAAATTGAGCATTTAAAAGTAAGGAGAAGCTTTCTTTATGGTTATTTTGGCATACTTAATTTTTTCCTTCCGTGCTAACATCCTGCATGCTAAATGAGGTAAAAATTATAGGAAAGAGATTATATGGGATGATGTAGTTGCTGACTGTATCATGTTGCACGCACACAAAACAATATAATTAAGGATCTGGCATTTCATAATTATTGGGAGACATGCTTTGAAACCCTAATGAAATACTAATAGTATTAGTTTAATAGTAATTAGCATTAAGTTATATTAATGCTATTTAAATAATATTACTTGGAATTTGCATATGATGGCCTCTGATTTTGAAAAGGAAACAACAGATTTTTATCTGGTTCTCCGCAACATTTCTTGATAGCTTCTTATGGTAGGTTGAACTTAAGCCATTGAAAACTGAGCTACATGTCAGCTATTAAGCCTGAGCCTTCCTATCCTCTTTCCTTAGAAATAACAGTCACTGGTTTCAACAGAAAAGGCCTCAGTTTTCCACCAAAGCACAGAGAACTCCTCTTCCACGTGGAGCATTACGGGGAGAATGTCTGAGGAAGGAATGTGTGATTACCCAAGGAGCCAGAGCCACGTGGCTTGTCCTGTCTGTGGCTATTCCTGCATGTGGAGTGGTGGGCAGGGGGGCAGGGTAGGCAGTGCCCCAATGTCCGGTGACTATTTCTGAAGCAGCCTCCTTTTGATGTAAATGAACAAAATAAAAACACACTTTTTTCCCAAAGTATATCCCCCTGCAAAATTTGAGCTATCCTGGGGCAGACATGAAAGTCTTTACTAGCTGGAAAGTGTTTGCGCTGAGTAGTGGCACTGTGCTGGAAACAATGGCGGAATTAGGATTCTCAGGGGAAGTGAAGAAAAAAGCCACAATCTCTGAGAATGAAAAGTATTAGATAATGTAATATAGAGGGTTGCTGCCAGCTCTGCCTGTATGCTGAGCAGTAG
>BJBW01013070.1:0-36572 GCA_004320125.1 Scolopax mira | reverse complement strand
TTCCAACTTGTGCCCGTTGCTCCTCGTCCTCTCACTGGCGACCACTGAAAAGAGTCTAGCTCCATCATCCTTCAAACCACCTTTTAGATACTTATAGGCATAAAGTTTATTTGTCTCTCTCAGGATGCTTAATCATAAGACTGAATGCACCGGTGTAATTGTGGCAGGCTGTGCAAGGAAAGGGTCTGCAGGGCTCTGCTGGCAGCTGCATGTCTTGGATCAGTGACAGTGTACACCGCCTGAGATATATGTGCAGGAAGATTACATTTTGTTGGGAGAGGTGCTGCCTGGCCTGGCTGGGGCTCTCGAGCTCATTTTCATAAATACCAGATTTATTGTGACATTACAGTGAGTATTTTTCTCTTGTCTGAGAAAGGGGAGAACAACCAAACAACAGCACTCAGCTAAACAGGCTCTTTCCATTCGGCTGTATGAAAGGTACCCTGCCATACTGGTAAACATGAGAGAGAAAATGGTGTCATCAGCCTGCAATAATGTATTCAAGCCTAAGATTGCCATCTGTCAATGATATTTTAGTTTATTTTCTTTCAGGAAAGAAAGTGAGCTTATTTTCTTTAATCTCCTGAGAAATTACTTTGGTCATTTACAGCATTGGATTTTCTTTAAAAAGATTGTGCTGCAGCCAAGGGGATTATTTGACCAAATAGGAGGGGTTTGCCTTTGTTTCACTGCATTAGCTATTTTTAAAGGAGTAAAGAAAACCTTAGCTGGTGCTTTGTGGAGGCTGTTACAAGTTTTCTTTACTTGCCATTTCTCCTTTCCCTGCAAACAGAACATGATACAGTATTATCAACTACACACACCCTTTAGAAGTTGTGAAACGCTGACAATCCAGGACTGTTTTTTTAAAAAGTCAATTTTTACACTATATTTTCATGCTTTTATTTGCTCTCAGTTTTGAGCATCAGCTCATTGTAAATGCTCTATCATTTGGGTGCTATCAGGCTAGGAACCTTGTGAGTGAAAGCAGGACTTTGCAATCATCTCAAAGAACAGAGACTCAAATAAAAAATACCTCAAAAAGCCAGAGCAAGCGGCCTCTGTCGGCACTGGTTACAGTCCCAGTTTTGGTGCAGATGTGCAGTAAGAGGACTAGAGAAAGAGAAAGTAGTTATGGTGAAGGAAAGTAACCCTATTTGTCTTCTGCTGGTCAGGGATGTCTCACCAAGTGATACATAGTGTGTGAGCAAATAAAGCGACATGGTCTGGCCATATTCCCTTTCATCTTTTCTAAGTCCTCCTTGAGGAGTGTGTTCCTCACTCCAGACATAAAACCTGCATTTAGTGAGCTGAGGCAGGATCAGGAATTCAGAATTTTAATTATACTCAAGGGACTCTGGTGAGATCAAATCCCATATCCTGATAGAAGGAGGCAGGGAATCCACCTGGAGGCAGCTGCGTGCCGCTAACTGATGTGCAGACTTGAAAACTGGGAAACATTTCCCAATAGAATTATTCTTACCTAAATATTGCAACTTCCATTTACTAAAGCTGCTGATGTTGGAAAAAGCATAAAGAATCAACTCCAAGTCCATTATTTTTTTCACTGCCAGCTAATGAATTTTCCCTCTGCCCTTCTACATTAGTTTTCTTTTAGCAAGAGACTTCTTTTTTCATATTACTTTCAGCTATCTCTGGTGTTGGAGCTTTGATATCTAGTTACTACAATCTGTAAATACGACTCTGCAGACATTGCTCAAGGGCAGATTTTGACCCTGAGCGCTCCGGCAGTTTCTTCTTTAGAAAAAAATATCTACAAATTGCTGTTTAAAGATAGGGTCTGACGCTGCAGGCTGGTGCTTCTGCAAAGAGTTAACATGAGAAGTGGGAAGTGGAATGTGATGGTGGCCGAGCTCATCCCTGTCACACACAGTTGTTTTGACATAAAAATACTCTAATATGACAAAGCATTGCCAACTCTCCCAGTTTTAATATGGTTCACACATTATATTTGTTTGGGCTTTTTCCCTTAAAGTCCTGGTTCCTGGAGTTACGCCAGCATGATTCAGCTTTTTTTCCCCTGCTTAAAAGTAAGTTCCTACTTTATGGTTAAGAACAAAACCTTGAAAATATGATTTAAATACATTTTAAAGGCTCAGAGAAGCAGAAGATAAATAACTCAACATGTATTATTTTTCTGAAAGATAATAGCTCATGTTTTTGTGAGGGCTGACTCGTGACTTTTCCATGCTGGTGGTTGGCAAGCATTGCTATTACAATTTCTGACTAAGTTTGATTTTTTTTCTGTTGTTATCAGTCAGTTCTACATCTATATATTTATATATGTTCCAAAATAAATGCATGTAACTCACATTTGTACTGCATGAATTGGTTTCTATATATCTGTATAGATCGATGTATAGTTTCAGTGTCAGTCTAAAGAGTGGAGAAAAGCAGTAAGCAAGAGGTATGGTTTGAATTTGATTGTGATTTTTCAATGCAGGTGTGTAAAAAAAGGTGGGAAACTCATACCCAGAAAACATCTTCCTCCTGTCCACATCAAGCTTATCTATTTCAAACTTGCTCAGAAGGAATTATTGGTCTTCATACTAATTTAAAGTTTGCTTTACCTCATTTAAAGATGGAGCTGTTTCTCACGCAAAACAGATGCTGTCTCTGGTGGGGCTGTCAGGGCTGATGCACAGCTCTTCAAAAAGCAGCGTTCCTCACTCCTAACACCTGCCTCCGGGACTGGGTCTTTTTACGCTGTTTTTTTTTTTAAATGAGTTAACCTTGTAAAGGCAGGTTTTACACTGAATGAGGTGCCATCCATCACAAAACGTAAATTTTGATGTAATTTTCTTTGACTGATTGGATAGATGTGTCCACAGCTGCTCTGGGGGAAGCCATGCTGATGAGTGATTCGGCAGCATGGGGATGTCCGGCTGGTGAAGACCACACTCTGGGCTCAGCGAGCACGTCAGTGGGAATTATCTCTGTCACGGAGCTACGTCTCAACTCCCCAACTGGTAAACATGCTCATTACAGGGCTGAAACAGCCTCAGCTCACTCCATCCACAACCAGCCATTCCAGAGTGATGCTGGTACAGGGATGGCAGGTTTGTTGAGCCCTCCCCACTCAAGGGCTGCTTGAAACAGCAGGTTCTGCTCTCAAAATGGCACCCAAAGGAGAGTGTTGTCACAAGAGAAATAAGATTCCCTGTTTACTTTCCTTTTTCACAGCTTCTCCTTCAGCCCCAGAAACCTCCCTCCTCCCCATGGAAAAAAACCACACAAAACCCAACAAAATCTTGTATCATAGACATATGTATTTATTGATGTTACTGCAAAGCAGAACATCTTATTTTAATGTATATTCCAGAAAACTGTAGAATATTTTTTCCGCAGAGTCTGAATGTCAAAAATATAGCATGCATGCGAGAATCTCTCACTCAGTACAAAACTTAGTGAGGGTTTTTATTTCAGTAAAGCCTTGACATTGCAGTAGTGAGCAAAATCTATTCAGGAAGCACGAGAAAATGTATAGAAATAGTAACAAGGAACAATCTTAACCCCAAATATGCTGAACAATCATTGCGGAGTAGCACTCACTTCACTGAAAATGTTTTGTGTGTGTCCACAGGGAGAATAAAATGGATCTGCAGATGGGGAAAGTGCTGTGCTGCAGTTGTGGCACCATGGAGCTGCGCTGCCAATTCACTCTGTCCAGGATATTCCCTGCCTGTCCCAGCAGTCCCAGTGTCAGATGGGACCAAGCTGAAGAACAGCCTTAGAGCACATCTTGCTGAACTACCCTTAACTTTTGCAACTAGCCACTTGTTTTATTTTCTAATTGCACGGTTCACGGCTACCTCTGCCAGTTTTAGGACTGCTTTCTGAAGCCCAGACTTCAGTATTTGCCTGTTTTCCAAGTGTCCCAAAAGTCCCCCCTTGCTGTGGCAGGTGATCTGTCAGCTCGCCTTGAACTAGTAAACAGGGCAGGAGTCAGCTGCTCATAAACATTCTGCAAGAGCCGAGAGAGCTTCTTTGAATGCCTGCAGAAATAATACTGTAAATTTGATTTACACTTTTCAGAGCCTCCTAAGGATTGCATCTCAAAATTAAGAAGGGAAAACTTATTTTTAACATCTTGGAGGATGAACAGAAACCAGTATAACTGCTTGATTTTTTTCTTTAACTAAACTTTTGCTCTTTGCTGTCTAAACATAGTCGTGATACTTCATTATTTTAACCTGGAAAGTTCTTGAAGGTTGACTAGCTGAAAAATCTGAGGTAACATTTAGTTTAAGCTTTTAGATGGAAAAGTATTTGAACTAATTTCATCTTACACAATTTACCCACTTTTCACTGATGCTCTTTCTTTGTTTTGGTAAGACTCTGCAGATCTATTCTGTCTGTATGTATACCTTTGGGTCAATGATTATTTCAATTATATAATTTCTCCAAATAAATTTAATTAAATTTTCATTATATGCATTTGATTTTTTTCAAGGATATACCATTAGATAAGCATCTTGATAAAAATATTATGTATTTTCAGTCCTGAAAAATAAAACAGGGACCAACAAGACAGTTAAGATGAAGGCAGTACCTCATCTTGTGGAAGCAGAGCCTCTGCTCTTTAAAAATTTTACAAAGTTACAGAAACCATGACTGAGTGAAAACAGATTTCTGCTAGTCAAGGTACCCATGAAATTCTCCAGCACACAGCTAAATCCTTCCCCTAAATTGAAAGTACACGAAGGCAATCATTAAAAGATTCACAGAGCATAACAGAGTTACCCTCAAAGGGGAAGCAGAAGGCATCCTCCTAACACGCCCCTGGTGACTCTCATTTTGAAGAGAGCATCTTCCTGCCTGTTCAAAGAGCTGCAATTGTCTCTGAAATTCAGCTCTTGGTGCTCGCTGAGGCTCCCTCGCCTCATCAAGACTTCGTGCGGCAGATAGCACTGAGATAAAATTTGCAGTGGGTGTAGATCAGCAGCCTCTTCTCCCTCTGCTAGTCATCACCAGCCCCCTGCCAGTCTCTCAACGGGCATGCTGCTGGCAACCTGCCACTGCAGAGGGGTGAGCAAAACCACCCTGTCCTGCCATTAAAAGTCCAGGAAAATGGCTTGTGAGCCAGTGCAGCAGAGGATAAGCCAGGTCTCCCTGAGGAATGAGGAAGATGGCACTTCTAGTGATGTCTTTTTTCTTTTTCTTTTTTTTTTTAATATAAGTAAGAAGAAACTTTGTCTGGTTTTCTACAGTTCTGGCAGCAGCACGTTTTCCAAATCATCCTGCACTCTGCCACAATGGTTTAGCAGGATTTAGAGCATGACAGAGAACTATGTTATCCTCTTTTTTTCAGCTCAGAAGCTCCTGGTGTATGGACACAGAATACAAGAGGGGGTTCCTTACATATCAAATACACATTTGGCAACACATGGGGAGCTTAAAAATCAAAGCACAAGCTAAATAACAAAAATACCTGCACTTTAGGTGTTTCGTGTGGGTTTTTTTTTAAATAAAAAAAAAAAGTTAAAAGGATTGTTGATGTCCTGAGGTTGGTGATTCTGTAATAGCATAAAAAAGAGACTCAGGCCCTTTGTTTATGTGATAGGATCTCTAAATCACATGTGAATACTGAAGGGAAGTAACTATGTCCAACCCCACTGGGAGACAAATTCAATGCTGCAGCAAAGGTTTTCCATCATATTGCTGTAATTTGATAATTTCAGTGCTTCTGGTAAGGGAGTCTACAACAAAAGCATAGAGAATTATCGGCTAATAGCTCCTGAAGACCTGCAGCTGATATTAAACTTGAACTTTTATGAAACCAGATTTTCTTCTACAAAGCAGTAAAAAGCACACTGAGCCTGTGCTAAATGAGAAAACATTTTCTTTGTTTGCATGGGGAGTAGGTTATCCACTTCAGCACCTGCCCTGCTAGACATTTGGCTAGCAACTAGTAATATTTGGCCAACCCTGTTTGCAGAGTTATTGCTGACACAGCTGTATAACTGCCCCCCTGCGTGGGGTGACTTTTCAATTTGGCTTCTTAACTGCATGGATGCAACAACATCATTGGCAGGGCAGCTGAATATAAAAGGTTACGGAGAAAATGTGATACCTACCTGCGCTGCGAGCAAGAGTTAAAATTAGTAATAGCATCCCCACAATGGCTGAGAGGCCAATAAATTCTTGTAGTGCAGAGCCTTGATTCCAGGTTTGTTGATATGAATGGGAGGCTCATCCCATATGAATGGGATGATTTCTGTAGGCTCAAGTGGAGAAGTAGTAATAATGAACAATTTAATAAAGAAACCTTGATTCAACAAGCCTGAGGAAATAAAGGGCATGAAGAAAAAAATAAAGAACTAAAAACGTGATGGTACATAACCTGCACCGGCACATTCTCACACTTAGCTAATGTACTGAGTAGACAGCACAATTAGAAACAGAGTTAGATACTTCAGTCTCTCTCTTCTTGGATGTGCTTGATCCTTGAACTTGAAACTTGAAAGAAGTTACATTCTTGCTATCTGGTAGACAAAGAAGAAAATAATGCTGATTCACTCTCCGAGAAAGGCCTCTGAGAGAATACTGGATATTTTGACTGACCTTCTCTTTTAATTTATCTGTGGAATATGGAAAGTTGCCTTCATAAAAGCAACCCACTGCAAAATCAATTAGTTCAGTGCCAGTGTGTCGGCTGGCATTTGTGTGCTACTTTTGTGACTTGGATGATGAGAATAAATCATATACCACACCATATTTTAATCACTTTCATTTTATAGAAGAGCCCTTACCAATCTAAATGAAGCATGGTGAATAGCCTTTTAGGTATCTATTCATACCTAACTTCTCTGCCTGGGTAAAGTTGCTTCAATCTGTAAGTAGGTACTTGAGTAAGAGAATTTTAATGGAGAATGAGCTATTCTGGGCCAGCCACTTGCAGCACCTGTGCTCACCCTGCCTGAGCAAGGCCCCCACCACGGAGACTCCCAGCTCCTAGCAATGGGGGAGCAGCCCTGAGCTTGTAGGTTCTGCAGGTGCAAAGCCTCACAAAATAAGTTTAGACTGAACAATATGGGGAGCCTGGTAGCTGTGATCATTCTTCTTTTTCACAAACGATAATTTGATTGTCCATTCAGTGCAGAAGACAATTAAAAGTACAGTCAGGAGAACCCTATTATGGCATGAAGCTGACCAGGGAGGTCAGGCTCCAGAGCAAGGAGAGAAGGAGGAGGAGATCTCCCAGGCTTGCCATCTTCTGGGCGATTTCTCTGTGTAAGAGCAGACAAGCTGTAAACGAGGGCAAATTTTTGCAGGCAAAGGTAATGTCTTCTGTTATCTATTTATGTACCAATTAATTGTGGAAAAACACCTACCAAGATATTACATATGGAGGCTTTCAGGGTGAGGCGTTGTTCCAGGTAGCAGCTAGGAGAACACTCTCACCAGGCTTCCAGTATCCAGTGAGCACTTTGGATGTTTTCTGTCAATGTTAAAAATCTGAGTTTTGCCAAAATAGTTTGATAAAAGTCTGATTGCAGCAACCTTATAAGTAGATGTTTCCTATGGACTTCAGTTAAACCACTAACCCATCCATGCTGGAGGGGAGAAGCCAAGCAACTTACAATTGTGGTTACAAAACCTGTGGGGTTATACAAAAAACAATATGTGCTGATGCTCTTTCTAGGTTTTCACTAAATTTCTCAGACCACTGTGAAAAAACACCATGTATTTTGCTTGTTTGTGTTGTTTGAAGGAGCAGCCAAGCTGGGTGAGTCTACCTGAGGGTGCCATCCAGGTCCCAGCTGTGCAGGGCTGAGGCTGGCAGTTTTCAGGGCAGGAGGGAGGAGAGACAAGTGAATCCAGGTGTGAGCATGGCAGCCAGGTGTTTGTATTCATCGAAACAGTAGATTTCCAGAGAGCTACAGGGACTGTGCTGATTCTGTTGCAGCACAGAGAGCCCCTGAGAGCTGAAGCTAAGCTGTCAGAGGAGGCCTCACCAGCGTGGACAAAGTAGGCTAGTAGAAAAACTTAAATTTCTGTTTTGTCTTTGGTGTTTTGGGCTTTTGTAGAAAAATTAATTACTCTAACTTACATCCTCCCAAAGTCTTTCAGCTCAAAAGATGTTTTAGTCTTTTGTGGTGGCCTGTGGTAAAGGCAAGACTAGGCAAGTTTGTCTCAAGGCCCTCTGATTCATGATCCTGTGTAGCCTTCCCTACCTTTGATGCAGGTTTGTGGGCTAGTACCCAGCAGTATTTGTACTTAAAGCGTATTCAGTTTTAGCAAAAAGAAAGAATGCTGGAAGGAAATAAAGTATAAGTCTATCTTGTTCCAGGTCAGCTTGGTTAAATAAAGAGAAAATTTAGCCTGTAGCAAAGTCCAGTAGGGTCTAAAGCATAAAGAACCAGTAAAGATGAAAATATAACTAAAAATAATATCCTTTTGATCAGCACAGAGTTCCCATTCTTAAAGTCAAATCCCTCTCTGGCCAACACCATTAAGAAATCCTGTTAACTTCTGTGGAAGTTTTGTTGTTTGAAGCCTGCTGTGATAGCCAGCTTTTCTTTTATTGCCTTGTTTTGTGGTGCTGTGACATAGGTGATGGTGTTGTAGGGAAGGGTGAGGGTGTATTTTTTTTTTACTTGATGAAGACAAAAGCTCTTTGGGAGAAAGGGAAGTCACAGCTTTCATAGGGAAGAAGGTGAAGAAGGCTCCAGACTGGAAGGACCTGGGCAAAGGGAGAGGGTGGCCAAAGGGACATGGCCAGTGTGGGAGCCTGCTGAGATGAGGCTTATAAAAGGCTTTTTTGAGAGAGGTAAGGACTCTTATGCAACATAAAACTTTTGTTACGTTGGATTAAAGGTAAACCTCAAAAAATCTTGTGTGTATGGATGAAGTGGCAGGGAGCAGGCTTCTTTTAGAAACTCTCTACTTAATTCTACCATGTTTGTTTTCTTGTGTTTTAAAACTGTTTCCATGTAGTGCCTGTTCAAATAAAAAGTGTGTTTTAAATGTCAATGTCCTCAGGAGGTTGATGTGTCTACCCAGAAGCTAAGTCTCACCCTGAATCCTGCTATGCCTATCTAGTTGGGAAGGTGATCCTGCCATGACAAAATGAAGAGAATTAGTTAAAAAAAGATATTAAAATGTAGAAGTTATCCTGTGCACTGATGTTAGGACTTGAGGGATGGGTTTTTTCCTTTCTGAGATGATCTTTCTAGTAATGAGAATTCAAGTTATTTGAAAGGCTTTATAAATGTTGACAGTTAATTATTATTGGTCTGTTGGGTGTTTAAATTGCAAATATTATACTCAAAAGCATGCTTTACAAGACAGGCTCTTCTTGAAAGATTTATGGCTACAGTCACATAGGATATAGTAAATTTAGCATTGAATAAGAAGCTGTATCAGTCATGGCTTTCCTTACTGGATTACTGCTTGCATTAGTTGTGATAGCTGCTACCTGTTCATGAGCTTTCAGCAAATGTATTTGAGTGTTTTTGGGAAACTGCAGAAGTCATCACCTGTGTCTGTTCAGGTCTCCTCTGCCTCTCCCTGGTGGGGAGCAGAAGGGGATGAAGTCAGAAGTGTGTTCCTGTCATTAGAAATGACACCCTTTGCATATGCTTCCAGATAACCTTATGGTGGCAAAATGAAATGAACTTTAATGTATGATCCATTATCAGCTGTATGGATACATGTCAGTTTCATCATGGACAGCATGTGTTTTGGGGTTTTTTTTCTTTAGAAGTAGATTGAATTTACTAATAATTCAGCACCCATAATTCACTTCCTAGTTTTTGTTCTTTTTGTGATACTGTGAGTGTAGTGGCTCATCAGCTGCAACAGAAACAACATCCCCCGTCCATCCAAATGACGCACTGAATTAAGCACTGTAGCATGAACAGGGAGCTTAAAATACCATCTACCATGAGTGAGGTGCTTAGTAGAGGTATGTCTTCCACCTTCTCATGTTCATGCATACAGAAGTAATCAAAGTTGCCTTTCTATTCCTTTTGTTTTGTGGCTCAGACTAAAAGAGTTTTGAGGTGTAATTTACAGTGCACCTCCTGTGCTCTGTTTCATTCTGAAATAATTAGGAGATTATTTTGGTCAATATGACTGAACTATGATTTAATGCTTTTCAGGGACTAGTTGCATTAGTGACTCTTTAAAGATTAGAAGCTTAATGAAATGCATGCATCAGGGCAGTGACTTAATCTTTTTCTCATAAAAATCCTCACAACAAGATAATAAAACATAGGAGTAAAAATCATTTTGACAAACCTGTCTAGCTTTCAGGCTGTGTGTAGTCTGAGATAATTACCTGTGGGCTACTTCTGTTATACAGGGGATTGTTTAAAGGGCACCTTTCAGTAAAGGTGTAAAGATTCTGTGTGGGAAATGTCAGTTTAAGGCTAGAAATGAAGAGCAAGAACTCTCCTTTCCTTGCATACTGTGAGATGTAGCATCAAACATGTCAAAGCATGTGTTTGCCATCAAGTCACTTTAAATTTTCCAGTGTTGATCTTTCTAAAAAACTCTCAAGAAATAATATGAACCGATAGTTTAGGGTAAGCATAACAAGTTTTTGTATTTTAATATCTTTTGGCAGTTTCTTTCTCTCCTTTTTTTATTGTGCAGCTCTAAAACATTGAGAAAGATGGGGTTGGACGGGGGAGCAGCATCTTGTTAGATTTATATAACTGTTCGGGGAGAAGTAGAACTTGCATAGGGGAAATCTCATTTATCATTGGCACTACTTCTAAACTTGGGCTTCTAAGACAGATGCAAGGAGGATGAATAAGACTCCAGGGAGGCTGAAATGTATTTTCTTAGGGATAGTGGCAAGACTTCCTAGAGAACTCTCTCTTGTTTCTGCAGACTGGATGCCCTTAAGCTGCTATCCTGACACCTCTTTCCATATTTCTGTCTTCCTGATAATCAAAGCTGAAATGATTCTCAGAATTACTACATCTAAATGAACTGCTTTCTGCTACTGTGGTTTAGTGATGATTTTTTTAAGTAGAAGTCTATTCGGAACCTGAGCCCAATACAGAGCATGTAGTAACCTATGGGTTATCCAAGTAAACTCTTGTTCACTTTTTGAACCTTATTTGAACATTTGTTTGATTTTATGATATTATGGTTAAAACCTAAGATAGTATTTAAAAATCAGTTTTAAAATGGTAAAATATCTTTCAGCATGATTTGAAAGCAGACAAGATACAAATAGATGCCTTTTATCAGAGATAAAGTCAAAGCAAAACTCGGAAGCTTTCTGTCTCTGTTGCTATAAAAGGGAAATGCCGCTGTTTAATCTTTTCTTACTAATGAGCTAATTGACTGACCCAAATGTTGTGACCTGGATCTGTGGATGAGCTTAGTCTGACAAGCTGTACTACTGCTACCTTTTTTGTTGCTTACTATTGGGGTGATGTGGTGCTTGAAACGGTTCTTTTCATCTTTAGGGTGCTACTAGTGATTATGTGTGCTTTGCTAACTAGATTACCCAGTCCCACTGCCCCTTCCTTTATGTTCCCTCACTGGCAATTCTTCCAGTCTGATGTATGTAATAAAGCAGCTAATTCCAAGCATTATTTTGAGGACAAAGTCCTGATTTGGATGGGTATTGAAAGGTTACATGGACAAGATCTGAAGGACATGCAGGGTACTTACAGAATGCCATATGGTCTGGACAGAGTTGAAGTAGAGGAAAAGGGAACATGATCTTGTTTGCCTTCATAAAAACAGGGCCTGTAGTATAATAAATAGCCAACTGAAGCTGCTGATAATGAGGAAAATACAGATATGGGAAAATCATGAGCTTAATGAATCCAAGGTGGAACAGTTAGCAGGAGCATGTAATAGCTTCCCTCTCAAGTTTCTTGAGAAGGAAATAATGACAAACAGAAATCAATTTTTCTTCAGCATGTCTGGCAATAAAAGCTTATTCCCTTTTCAGAAGTCTAGCAACCCCAGAAATCAAGAGATGAAAGTAGAGATCTATGAAGGACCTTAAGAGAGTAGTACCTGACACAGGCAGGCTGTGATGGAAATTGTTTCAAGTTTGGTAACAGGTGAGGAGGCAAGGTGGAACTGTAGCTGTGTGTGGAGGAGAGTTTATTTAAAGAGAGTAGCAGCACATAGCTCATTAAGGTTTATGCTGCAGGATACACCAGTCTGTGGCATAAATAATGGGAATTCTCAGGTGATTGCTGGCAGAAAAGCAACTTTGTGAGGCCCAGAACTGCAGGAATTCATAGCAGTAGAAGCCCAAAAAAAAAGTGTGGAAGGCTTAGCCATAGACTATAAGGATTTAATAAGCTAAATGTGCCCCTTAAAAGGTGCTTGTTTCTATGACTTAATTCTCATCTTGAATTCACATGTAGAAACCATAAGTGGCCCAGTGTTATAAATACCTGAAAAACTGGACATTTGAAAACACAAAGATTTTTAGTTTTACTAACTTAGGCAAATAACCTGGAAGTGAGAAGAAAACAAAGGAATTTTGCATTGGAAGAAGGTGATTCCTGTGAAGCAATGGGGCAAGTTAGTCATAAAATGTTGGTATGTGGACTTCCCTTGTTGAAATAAAGTAATAGACTTTTCAGCACTGCAGAGCAAAAACAAATATTCTGGTAAATGTAGAACCGGCCATTCGTGCTGTCCGAGGACAAGCTGTGTTGAAAGGATATTGTAATGACCAAAGAAACAAATGGCAGAGTCTAATGACACTGGACCAAAGTCAAAATCTGGTTGTGAAAACCTAAAATTCCGTTTGGGGAAAGTGTTACAAATAGGTTGCAGCTAAGTGTCAGGGCTCTAGGAAGACTTAACCTTCTGCCAGCCGTTTATAAAAGAGGCTTACTGTATTTAGCAAACTTCAGGGTTGAGATACGTATCCATATGGGGGAGGGTCAAGCCAAAATATGAGAAAGGAGGGCTACTGTATATCTTCAGAGAGAATACTAAGAGACTTAAACACATCTGAAAATCTTAGTAGAACGATCTTCTCAATGGATCAGCATAGATGACTGATAGACATGACTGCTGACATTCAGAGATTCTAAAAATATTATGAATGAAGTCTTCAGCCTAGGGTGGTTACTCTGTTCTGTACACACATGGAATCATAGAATGATTTGATTGGAAGGGATCTTAAAGATCATCCAGTTCCAGCCCCCCTGCCCTGGGCAGGGACACCTCCCACTAGAGCAAGTTGCTCAAAGCCCCATCCAGCCTGGCCTTGAACCCCTCCAGGGATGGGGCAGCCACGAATTCCCTGGGCAACCTGTTCCAGAGCTTCACCACCCTCACTGTAAAGAATTTCTTTCTGGTATCTAATCTATATCTCCCCCCTCCAATTTAAACCTATTGCCCCTTGTCCTTTCACTACACTTCCTGACAGAGCATCTCTCCCCAGCTCTCCTGTAGCTCCCTTCAGATATTGAAAGGCTGTTATAAGGTTTCCCTGGAGCCTTCTCTTCTCCAGGCTGAATAACCCCAGCTGTCTCAGCCTGTCCTCATAGGGGAGGTGCTCCATCCCTCTAATCATCTTTGTGGCCTTCCTCTGGACCCATTCCAACAGGTCCATATCCTTCCTGTGTTGAGGACTCCAAAGCTGGTCACAGCACTCCAGGTGGGGTCTCATGAGTGCAGAGTAGAGGGGCAGAATCATCGCCTGTGACCTGCTGGCCACACTTCTCTTGATGCAGCCCAGGATGCAGTTGGCTCTCTGGGCTGCCAGTGCACACTCCTGGCTCAAATTAAGCTTCTCATCCATGATTTCCTGTTTGTTCTGTGCATTAGCATGTGTGTGGCTGGAGGGAGAAAACTGATAGTTAGGTGAACACCTCACATGTGACCTGCTGCACAAGGTATAATCAAGGTTAAATCCTATAAATAAAGTGGCTTATCCCAGGGGAAATATGGATTTTTCTGAGATGAGAAAATCTGTTGAAAGACACATTTTTGTAGTGAGGATTGATGGGCTTTCCCTACTGAAAAAAATGAATCTGAACATTAGTTAGTGTTGAAAAGGTGTTTACAAGATAACAATAAAGGTTTTGAGGTTTTGCTCCTTTTCCTCATGGAAGCAGATGTGAAATATTTGAGATGGGGGGAATAATGCACCTGGTAGGAGAGACTCTGTATAGTTTCAAACTGCATATGGGTTAAAAATGGATGAGCAAGACTGGTAGTTCTCAGGAGCTTTATGTATAGTGGGGGCTGTTTCTGTTTCACCTTTTAAGACAATAAAAGTTCATCTTTTTTATGATTCAAGTAAACGAAGTGGAAAGCTATAACCCAAAGAGCTGAGAAGGTACTTCCCTTTTCCTTCAAAGCTGGAAGCATTCCAGGAAGCATTTGATAATGCTACAGTACTGTTTTTTTGTGGTTTCCTATTTGAAGAAGAAGGTGCTAAAGCAGTCTTGATTTGAGTTCTTTTCAGGGTTTAGGCCACATCAAGACATTGGGATATATAGAGAATGACGACTAGAGACTTTCAAAACTTAGCAGAATATTGGCTCAGCCGCTTTGCCTTAGTTTTGAGTACTTCAGGGCAGGGAGGAAGAAATACGTAGATAATAAAGATCAGCTTCAGCAAGCTCATTTTATAAAAAGTTTTTTAAAAGTTTAAAATGCATGAAAAATTGAAGTTCTTTTATTACAAAAAACCAAACCCCACACATCAAGATTGGAAAACCAAATGCCCTGTGAAATTAAATAAATGAGATTACAACACCTAAGCAGCACAAAGGGACTTGAAGCTTTAAGATGGCAGCTGCAGCTCTCCCAGCAAATGCAGGCTACCATTAGCAAATATTTTGTGTGAACCTGTAATGGGGATCTTCCATCATGGCCTGAGAAGTGGGAGAAATTTTGTAGGAAAGCATGGAGAGACAAAAAGTATAAGCAAGGATAGCATATCTCAATATTTTTAATATGCTTGGTTCAGTGTTCCCAGACAAATGGCTTGCAGGTGATGTCATTCATGTTTTTTTGTCACCCCACTATTTGAAATGTGGTTGTGCTAGGAAATTCTGTGAAGTGTTACTGTGTCTTTCACATGGCTCTGTGTTTACTCTCTGTGCTCACCATGGCACACCCTGATTTTGGAGTGCAGCTCTGAGCAAGTGAAGGCTTTCTCCTGTAGTTTTCTCTTCCTTTGGCACAATGATTGAAAAAGTTTTGTGCGTTGATTGATGTCTGCACTCTGAGATATTGATTGGGTTTGTTGAAAATGGTCAAATAAATAAAGTAGCATTTGTTTTGGTGCAGACTGAAAAATTCATCTTTTTGCAGGGTCCTGGTGATTAGATCACATTGGGCTTTTTTTTTCTTTGCACGTCTTTGGCTTAACCTGGTACTAAAAGCCCTTGTGATAGCTGAGCTATTTACTGTGGTCTTTCAGCTAAGGTGAGTTTCTGAGGGCCTTTAAAAAGAACAAAAGGAGCATCTCCATTATGAGGAGAGGCTGAGAGAGCTGGGACTCTAGTCTGGAGAAGAGAAGGCTGAGGGGCGACCTTATTAATGCATACAAGTATCTCAAGGGTGGGTTGAAGGAGGAGGGAACCAAACTCTTTTCAGTGGTTGCCAGTGAGAGGACAAGGGGCAATGGGCACAAGTTGGAACACAAAAGGTTCCACTTGAATATCAGGAAAAACTTTTTCACGGTGAGGGTGACAGAGCCCTGGAACAGGCTGCCCAGAGAGGTTGTGGAGTCCCCTTCTCTGGAGATTTTCAAGACCTGTCTGGATGCAGTCCTGAGTGGCATGCTCTGACATCCTCTGGGTGGTCCTGCTTTGGCAGGGGAGTTGGACTAGATGATCTCTATGGTCCCTTCCAACTCCAAAAAAATTCAGTGAAATCTCCCTCTACAGCAAACAAGGAGTGATACTGTGACCTGGCCCTTCCTTGATCCCACTCATAACAGGTGTGAGATTTCTTTTTTTTTTTCCTATTTAGGCAAAAGTCACTTCTAGTGTGCCAGATATAAATGGTTGTGAAACTATTTTTGCCTTCTAAAAAAAAAAAAAAAAAAAATACCAAACCAAAAAAAACCCCAAAAACCACCACAACAAACACCACCACACACACTGCCCCACAACAAAAGCCAGATCCCGATGTTCTGCCTTTACCTGTGAAGCTGATTACTGTCATCACTGAACAGTCAGCTGAATGATATTAATACCTTTCAATTTCTTAAATCCAATTTGGTAAATTGAAAGAACTCCACAAAACGTGAAGAAGACAGTCTCCTGACACCTTTCAGGACTATAGGCATTTTAAACTCGGGCATAGCATAATTATTTCTTGCCCAGCCCAGTTAGCAGGGAAGTGTCCATACCTCTTCATCAGGAGGGACCTTACATAGAGTTAGCCTTTTTCAACCTCAGTTCTGGGGTTTGTAGCCTGCAAGAGAAGCTGGGCAGCATACACACAATTGAGGAAGAAGGAGCTATGTGCTTGCAGCAGCCGAGGTGCTCAATCAGCATATTTGCAGAAAGGATCAGGCTAAGACCAAAGAAGCACTTGGTTCCTGAAGGGTACTGCAGGAGAAAGGAGAAATGCAGAATAACTTTTTAGCTTGTTGATTGTTGCACCAAGATGAGCTAGAGTTGGCACGGGAGATTGCTTTTGCCTTCAAAGGGTGAGGGAGCAGGTCAAAATAATTTTGCTTATTAAGAGTAGCATAGTAGCCACCTGTGACCTACTCTGCTGGATGACATTTTCCCATAGCAGAACATACGTAGTACACTAACCAGTGCTTGAACCCTGGCGTTCAGCAGCTTAAAGGCTTTGGAGTGTGTATGATCCATGTTAATGCAGTTCTCTTTACAACTGCACATGGGAGCCTGCAGTAGTGAGCACCCTTAAACTTGTGTCACCTGATAGTCGCAGGTGAGGTTCCTACAACTACAGTTCCATTTATTTTATACCTGCCCATTTGGAACAAAAAGTTATTGTGTAAGAAACGAATGGTTGTTCTTGTTCTTCACTGACAGCTAAATGACTGGATCTACATTGCTTGTTTCCTTCAATGTACTATCATAATAGAACATTTTCAATGGATTAAAAATTTGTTTTAAAAACAGTTGATTTGTCCTTCACTGTAGCATTAAATTCTCTTATTCTGTTTTCTGTGAAATAATTTGTTTCCTCCTTTTGTTGTCTCTGCAAGAGAAGTATTTCAACCACTTGGCAGAAGAATAAACAGACCCAGCTTTAAATAACTTGTTCAAAATAACAAGAAGCTTCTTGAAATGGAAAGAAGGAAAAACAGTTGTGGGGGAAGCTTATAGCTTTATGCTTTGCTAGAGCAGTAAGTTGCCCAGTTGCAATGCCTTTATTGCTCTGCTAATGATAGAAGTCCATTTTTGGAGTCATCAGATAAAAGAAAAATTGGGGTTTCTTGTGACTCCCACTATAATCTCTGCTTCACACCATTTATTCTGGGACCTTGGTTTAATATATTAGCTTGGGAAAAGCTAATAGTTTTAAGGATGTTATTTTGGAAGCTTCTTAATCCTGAAGCCTTTGCTGTAATATACAGTTATGTCTCAGTTGTAAGCATAAATGTCAGTGTTCTGTTGAGTGGGTTAGAAGTACGTTGTGCAGCCTCGACTCTGTTTTTCAGAAAACAACCATTTTATTCAGCAGTATTGTGTAAATGCTTGAGCTTTTGTGGGTAAACAGTGGGGGAAATGTTGACGTAATTCAGATCAAGACCTTTCTTGTTAAAGATAATTGCTTAGCTTTGTCATAATGATAGGAAAATTGGTAAATGATGGTGTCCTTGGTGCTTCTATCACTCTTCAGATTCAAGAATCTTATGGAAGGACAAAAAGAAGTTCTTACATTTGACAGAAATACACATCAGAAAAATATCAATGCTGGTGAGAAGCCCCTGGTGAGCTGTTTGGCTGAATAGACTGGAAAATGGCTGTGTGTTCCATCAAGTCACAAAGGAGCATAGGGCTAGCAGTGTGGTCAACTGGTTATTCCCATCTCCCCACCTTCAAATGTGCCTTTATCAAAATAGTAGCTCTGAACATCCATAAATGCTGAGATGTTCCCCTGGTAGCTGGTTGTTGGTCTCCTCTCTACAGTCACACTTTGATTCTGTCCTGGATATTAGTGTATTAGTAGGTGTCTCCCAGGTCAGATTTTTAAATGTTACCCATTTACACCAATATAGGTGTGATTACCCAAGTTTGTTTGTGCGAACAGGACTATGATTGTGTCACGGCAGCCTACGGGTGAAGTAAAACACATTTGCAGTGTGTGCTCAGTATGACTTCTTAAAAAAATGTTTAAAAGTATTTACTAATGCAGCTTTCATAAGAGAGTGTACAAGGTATGTGAGTTAGTTCATAAATGGGTTAAGGTACTTTGGGTTTGGATAGAATTCCACATTGCATGTTGGCATTTGCTGATACTGTTGCATTTCTCATGTGTGAGATGCAGGTACCTGCTGGCAGTGCTTAAGGGAGTCCTATGCCAAGTACAACCAGTGAGTTCTTGAGTGCCCTAGGAACTTTGTTGTCTGATAACCCGTTTTCTCATGAATTGTTGCTTCATTCCAGATTGTGTTATTAAATGGATTGATGGGTGCCAAGAGATTAAGAGATTGCACTGCAAAGTTTGCATGTCTGTGTGTGTAAACCTTCTGAAAAATCTAGCTAGAACACTGCAGAAGCAATGTGAGTGCCTGTGATAGTCAGAGCTGGTTTGACATGAAATTGTACTTTATTGGTGTACTCCTGGTGTATTTTCTCATTGTAGGGCTCTTCTAAGTATCACTAAAATGCTGCTTCTGTGCTATAAAAAGAGTTAAAACCAGAGAAGCAGGCAGAGCCACCTCTCCAAGAGAACCTGTAATTACATTTTTGATGATTCAACGCTGGTGTTTGTCTTTTTGTTTGATGCTGGCAGGTAACATGTAACAAAAAGGCTTTTGAAGTTAACACCTAATTAAGATGGATGGAGAAGGTCATAGCACTGCTAGAGCTATTGGTTCAGGCTGTTGACTGCCTCAGTAAGACATCAGTGAGAAGATGGATGCCTGCCTGCATGCGGTCCTGAGTAATGTTACTCTAGCTCTAGGCAATCCTGCTTCAGCAGGGGAGTTGGACTAGATGATCTCTATGGTCCCTTCCAACTCTAAAAATAATTCAGTGAAATTTACAGGGAACTGTTCTAAGCATCCAGAATGGAAAATGTTATTTAAAAATCAATCGGTAAACAAAAGTTCCTGAGTTCTGCACCCAGAGATAGTTGTCTGCCAAATGAGAAAGCCAAGGTACTTAGCTTACTTTTCTCTAAGAGTATCCTTGTCTTCTCTGATTAAACACAATATAAGAGAGGTGAGATTTACAGGGAGGAACTGGAAATGTTGCTGCTATGTTCACAGATGTAATGTAGATGCACCCAGAGTTTGGTTATCAGGCTCTATATAGATGGGGCAACCAAAAGCACCTGTGCTCATGCACCCCACTGCTCAGCTGTGTTCTGTAGACAGTAGTGTGATCTGTCAATATAGCTAGGTTACTGCTGGTACCCGTGACAGCACAATGCTGGATCAAAATACAGGATATGAGCACTGAAATACAGATAGGGACTTGTTCTTAAGTGTACACCTAATCCTGAGTTGATGTTACTCTTCAATGCAAGTTATGTATGAGCTTTAAGTGAACCCTAGACCATATGATACAGGAGAACGGGAAGCAAAAGGCAAAGTTTTAGATAACACTACATTAGTTAACACTTTTCAGAACTTGGCTCTGTTTATTATGTGGTGTGGATCTGAAATATATGCTGAGATGATAGAGGTCAAACTATCTTACGAAAACATTAAGTGGAGAAGATAGCCAGACCATGATGTATTTTGTGTGACTAAAGCAGGCACGGACTAATGAGTACCTGAGCTGTGGGAATTCACACTGCTTTTAGATTGGATATAGAAAAAACAACCTAAAGTGCATAGGCTGCTGTAGTCTGCTGTGTGTACCTCTAAGTTTATGGAGAGCAAAAATCTAATCTGTCATCTTCCTGAATTGAGTCCCTACTTGTTTATATTTTCAGCCTTACTTGCTCACCACTTGTGCTCAGCTAGCTGAGATCTTCCCAAACCTTAGACGAGGCATTACTGCTGAACTACAGAAATCGGGTCTCATGGTGGAAAGCTAGAAGAAGGTGGTGCAGTTGGAGAAGCCCAACTTGAATTCGTTCACGCAGACACTAGCAAATATTTTTCACCATTCAACATTCAGGATAAATAGTGAGAAAACACTGATAGATATTGACAGTATAGAAACTAATTTCATCCTGGATAATTTCTTCCAGATGAAAATCAGGTTTTCTTGGTGCTTTATGAATACTGAAATTGCTTTTCAGGAGTGCATTGGTAACCCAGATGCAAGTTTCCTTTGCACAGGGTGGCTCAGTTGTGTCAGAGGGGTATAACACATACCTAGGTCTAGTGGTGGATGGGTTGGCATGTGAGATTGGAGAGAAAACCCCCTAATTTTTCCACATAACTCAGTCTGTGCTAACTACAACCTTGTTTCTTTGTGTCAGTTTGTTATTGCTGCCTCCTACACATTCCTTAGCACATTGGCCCTGCCATGGTCCCTCCTGCTGCTTCACGTAGTTAGAGAAATATATACTCGTATCTGCAGTAAAAGTACATGATTAAAGAGGGAAACTTTGGAGGTGTATTTATGAAGATGTGGAAAGACAGGATGGCTGGTTTAGTTGTTAGTTCTTGTGTGAAGGTATGTGGGTATTATAATTGGGCTTTACACTGGCTCTGCTAGCTGAGAATGGCTGTATTCTGTACCTATTTTCAATTAAATTTTATTTTTCTTGCTGCCTATGAAAATAGTTAATGTAGCAAAGTGCCAAGATTTGTTTAAGATACTATATTTATTACTATATTTATCTTTAAAAGCTTGTAAAGAAGTCCTTCAGCAGTATTAACAGAATAAAAACTTGGAAAAAACACGGTAACATGTCTTTTCAACATTGCTGTAAGTGTGTCATTCCTGATTTTTGGAGAAATTTCAGCTAGAATTAAATTAGTCCTTTTTTCTTACTTTGTTCAGCAGCACCTTGGATTAATTATGGGGAGGGAAATTGCAATTTTGCCACGCTAGAAGAGATTGCTAAATGCCTAGATTGGTAGACCACCAGAGCAGATATAAAAGTGGAGAATTAAAATCTAAGCATTTGGATATCCATTAGTAACACACCTTTCTTTAGTTTTTAGTGGAAGTGGAAACTCAGTCCTGAATAAGATAGAAGAAAAATCCTTGATCTAAAGGTCTTAATGGTTTGGTGTGTTTACAAGTCTACAGTACAGAGCAGTAGCAATTCATAGACAGACATTGCAATATAAGTGTTTTCAGTAGATCTGAGGAGTTCCTCCTATTTAAAGACCTGAAATGTGTGTGTGGCTGATTTTTGTTGTTGGTTTTTTTTTTGATGAGCAGACCATCTATTGTTTTGCATCAGTATTTCAGCTGAGTGGGGGAGGATATGTGCAGGGACTTGGGTAGTATATTGCCCTGTGTATCGAGAATGAGTGTGTTGCTAGGAGAATAGAGAGAGAGGAGGAGAACTTTTGGGATCATCAACCAGAGAACATGTTGGCTTTCTCATAGCTGTTTCAGGGGATGGTTCCTTGTTCTTCTGGCTCCATCTGCTACACAGAATGCCCAGCTATTGCCCCATTTTTTTCCTTCCTTTAACCCTAAATGCTGGCAATTTGTCTGAAACCAGTGCAATGACAAATATGTCATCATTCAGAAAGAGGCACCAGGAGTGCTCACACTGAGATATACACTGGGATGTCGAATCTTCCAGGTGAAGCTGCTGACACCTTTCAGAACTGAAAGCATCTCCTCTGGCCATTCAGAGTCATCCTGTTCCTTTTCCATCTTTTGTGGCACATATGCTGCCGTTGTGTGTTCATCCAGTGCATTTCTGTCATGGTTTCAGCTGAAATCACTACAACCGGACCAACAGATGTGTTCCCAAGCTGATGAGTCTATTGAGGACATATACATTGCAGTCCCTCGCAAGGGATAATGCAAAGCTCTGTGTGAAGGCTCTTTGCTGTGTGTCAGAACTTCCTGGGGAAACCCCAGCATTGGGGAATGTGTGTTTGGGGGAAGAAGGGGCTGTATGGCTGTGACTGCTTGTGTCCTTTTCTACTATCAAGGACTTTGGGGCTCTTGAAGGGAAGAGCCTGAAGTTTTCAGACTGCTTAAAAAAAAAAGCATTATTTTTAAGTGGCCCAGAGCAATTGTCCAATGGCCTTGTGTTGAGCAGTTGGGTTGAGCATGGGTTTGAGATCATTATTCTTGAGACGCTAACCTTGGTCTTTAGATCTTTTCTTCTGGTTGTTCAGCCATATTGTAAAGTACTGTTACTAATCAACTTGTTCCATGAGGAAGGTGATGTTTGACACTTGTGTATAGTTCTTTGCATTGGAGATATCTTACATTTTAAGCAAAAATTTTGCTTGTGCATTTGGTCAGATTGCACCATGTTGTCACTAGCCTCTTTCTAACACTCTTGAAACCAGGCATAAATGAGATCTCCATCGCTAATACTTATTAGTGTGCTACACTACAAATTACTTTATAGCCTTTCTATCATATACGTTTCAAATGATTCCACTTCAGCCAAACAAATTATCCAGGCTTAATTTCCGAGAAATCATTGTCAAAAGTGCTGAACCAGTTTAATTCTAAAGCACACATTTATACTGCAGAAATCACACCGCCAAGTGAGATTACAAATGGGAGAGAGAAAAGTTTAATCAGAAATGAGATTAAATCTGAAAACATAGAGTGTTAGTGATTGCTGCTGAGGCTCAGACAGGGTGTAAAGTCATAGATTTTTCTTAGCAGGGCTCAGAATAGCTCGCTTGAAGAACCTGAAGAGCACATATGCCCTTGTGCTGACAGCGGGAGAGCGTGGTGGTGGCCTGAAAATGGGGAGGCTGTTATTTGTAGCACGTTGCTGCAGTGTTGTGTTGTGGAATGAAGTTAAAGTAGGAATGTAGTTAAAGTAGAGGAAGAAAATAATTCAAAAGGTGTGTCCTGGTGCCAAGTGGAGACAGGGAAGAAATGAATTCGTTTTTGCTCATGCTTTAGGAGGTCTGACCCACCTGCCCCCAGCACCTCTGAGGTAACTGCTAAGGGCTGTTGGTTTGTCTTGAGCAGCCAGGAAACCTCTGTGTGTCTCAGCAGAAGGACATGCAAGCTGAAGTTAAAGGGAAGAGGTCAGTAAAATGGCATTTCTCAATGGGTGCCAGCATCCCTGCCACACTCCAGCAGTAAAATAATGGCACAGTGCTTAGTGATACCAAGGCTCAATTTCAAATGTTGCTTTCCCCCAGACTGATGCAAGAATTGCCTTTTTGTATTATTCCTTGTACCATGACAGTTGGATGGACTGTCCTTGTTCTTAACTGTTACAAAACACTTATATGAATATATCTTATTTGTATCCATAGAGCTCTGTGGTACTGTGCATCCAAGCAGCCAATTACTCTATGGGAAGGAGCATTAGTCTGATGCAGGGAGTAGCACAAGGAGACATTACTGCACAGCAAAATGTTCTCTGAATCTGTTTTTCAGTACACTTGATAGTGCTCCAAAATTTCTTGGATATAGCTGTTGATAGCTTCAGCTGTAGGAGAAAATCTGAAGCTTGAAATGGGATGTTTTGTCTTTGGGGAAACTTTTTTTTTTAAATGCTTTCTGTTGTTTTTCACCTCTTAAACGTTTTCAAATATAAAAGAAGGATTGGTACAAACCTGCTGTCATTACCATATTCCCTAAGCTTCATGATGAAACACAGAAAGCTGCAAAAAAATCTCTTAATTCAGAACTGAGCAGGTGCCTGCCCCCAACACTTACAAAGATTATGTGCTGGCTTAGAATCACTGCAGGGAGAAGCAAGATGTAGCAGCAGTGTCTTTTATTACAGATGAGCCAGGATGTGGTCAGTAATCTCCCAACCCAGTATTAAATCTGGGAGACCTCTCTTCAAATTGCAGGTTGATTAGAAGTGCAGCCCAGGAACATTACCATCAGTTTGACATGTACTTGCACCAGCCACAGGAAACTGCAAGTGTTGCCTGCACTTTGAGATGCATGTCTTCTGACCACCAAGGGTGTCCTAATTGTCTTTAATTTTTTTTTATTAAGCACCAATGAGATAATTCCCAATTTAAGTCTTGCACTTCTCTGTCACCAGTTACTTCTCAGCTCTGTTGGTTCTAGCTTCTTTACTCGCTTGCAGCAATTTGGTTTTGCCTTTCCTCCTAAAATTTGTTCATTGGGTAGTTTGTTCTTGCTGATGGATGTTTTCAGTGTACAGTGGGGTGTAAATTAGAGGTGGTATCTGTGTTTAAAAGACCTTCATTTAAGGGATCTTTCCAGTAGCACCAAGTCACTGCCACTTCTCTTCCTGGCTTGCGCTTGCTGCAAGGGTAGAATGGAGAGAGGCAGAGTTGGCTATTCCTTGATGGAGAATATCTGTATGGAAGCTTAACCCATAGGGTGCCAATTGGGACCAATATAGAAATGGCATACACTATAGAAGAGGCACAGACCGCTTAGCTGGATTAATACATCAGATGATGACAAATGCTGAGCATCTAAATAACCCTGCAGTAGGCAGAAATGGTGAATAATCCAGCCTCAGGCAAGTCTCCTAATTTGTTTAAATCTTGGCACTCAAAGTTCTGCTTTTGAATTACCTGTAAAGCTGCCTGAAGATATATTGGGTAAAAGTATTTGTCCTGGGAATGGGGTAGAACATCCTGGGAACTGTGAAAAAATGCTTTTCTTCCTTTTCATACTTGTATTTCATATCTTGCAGTATATGGTGTAATTGTTACTGGTGCTGGATTTGTAGCTGCAGTCTAAATTTCCTGTTCAGTTTCTGTGGCTGTGTTTAAGGAACTAGAAAATGGAGGAGAGTAGTGGTCAGATGCTCAGCTGACCTGGCAGCTTCATACAGAATTGAAACCTGCAACAATGTGCTTAATTAGCTAAGAAAAGGTCACAACTGTGATATAACACAACAAGCTCAACTTTTCCTTTGAATATAGGTAGCACAGTTCTCATGTAATGTCTCTCTTTTTGTAAGTATTGGGTAAGCTGATGTTCATATATTTAAAAAAAAAAAACTGCCACAAACAAACAAAAAAACCCCAAATCATTATGAAAACA
Organism: Scolopax mira; assembly: GCA_004320125.1. Lineage (NCBI taxonomy): Eukaryota > Metazoa > Chordata > Aves > Charadriiformes > Scolopacidae > Scolopax > Scolopax mira. The sequence continues at coordinate 11,334 of BJBW01013070.1, read as the reverse complement.
AAAAAAAAAAAACCCAAAACTTTCTAACATGCAAACACCTGATTGCCCGATTTCATATTCTGATTTTATTTAATTTAGTTCAATGCCAGCTAGCCATAAACTAGATTGTAGAGCTGCTATTAAGAGCAAGTATTTCATTTGGACTTTGAAACTCTGGGCAAGCTTTAAAAAAAACTTTTACTGATTTTCAATATAGTAATGGTAAAATCAGCCCAAGAATTATATTGTCACCTCTACCTAATGTAGAATTATTAAAGCATATAAGCAGAGGAGCAGAGTTGAAGGCCTATACATCATGCAATAGACTTTGTGTCAGACTGCTGAGGGAATGATGCTCATGGAGGATAGGGCAAAAGTGTTCCTTTGCAAGTGAGGAAATTGGACAAAGTGGCAGAAAACTGTGCAAACTTAAACAGAAGCCTCCAATTAGGGAGGAGGAAGGCACTTCCGAGGAGAAGAGGAAGCTGGTGGTCATAGTGTAGCAAGAGCCAGGGGAAGGAAGAGCTGTGTTGATGAGATAAAAACGTGGAGCTGTGGAGAAATCTGTTAAGCATTCCAGAGGGACCCATTAGACAGTAAACACTGTATGTGGTCTTGTACCGGACTGGTTGTGAGAAGTGAAGGATGAATAACATGTGGAGTATTAAGTTGGTTGATAGCATGCCCTTAAGTGTAATGATTGCTTCACTGCTAAAGTGCCACTCATAAAATAGACTCTGATGTTCTGTATGTTTTCTCTGTAGCCACAAAGCATTGTCTGCATATAACATGAAAATGAAATGTCAAGGAAAATCTGAAGTGCTATTGCTTGGAAAAATGGTTAGCTTTGCATTGACTGAAAAGAGAGTTCCTCACCTGCATGAGCATGGATCCTCTCCTTGGTTATACATGTTCTTGTGGTGGCTTCCAGAAGCTCTACTGTAGAAAGGTACAAATTAGTCTGTAACCTAAATCTGAGCTCTTACACCAGAAGTGAACCTGACTTCTAATTGTGTAGTGCCCAAATTGGATGAGTTTGAAATAGCTGGCCTGCACGTGGGTTAACAAAGCAATTAAAAACATGGCTTTCTGTTGTGCTGCTACCATCCTTTGAAGGACACTTAGTTCAATTATTTTCTTTTACTTCGATGTACCTAGGAACATAGATATAAAAGGAGACAAACTGAAGAGTGAGACAGTAATTTTGTGGTGTTATAAGGACTCTTACTTTGTTCAGTTCTTTCCTTCTTTCCCCTCAGTATTTTGTTCCACATCTGCTTTTATTTCAAGTTAGTGCTATAGCTCCTTGCAGAGGACAGCACTGAGATGAGGTGACCCATGTGAGTTAAGCGTGGCAATCAGCATGTAGCAAACTATGTAAAGGATGAAAAGCTTTGGCTATAGACACCAAGTTTACAAAATGTCTTTACAAGAAAAAAAAATAGCACTTGGATCTCAAGAGCTTTATCAAGTATTGAAGAAATTATTATCCTTACTTCATGCATCAGGGAGCTGGTAGCAGAGACAACAGCAGTTTGATAGCTGCAAGGGAGACTGTGTGTGACCAGCACAACCCAGTACTCTAGCCAGGAAACCAAATTTGGGGGTGGAGAGTGTCATTTGAAGATTCCCAGAGGAGTTCTTTTGCGCACTTTAGACTATGAAATGATCTGACATCTTATTATGTTTGCCATAAAAAGAAATGGTGCCAAGCAGATCCTGTTGAGACTTGAACTTGCAGTTCCACCACAGCTAGCTGTTAAAAAAACTAGACCATTTGACCAAACAGGTAATGTGACTACAGACAATTTAGTGTGTGAGTCACTGACAGCATCCTATGAAGGGATGTGTTTTTGTGATGGAAGGTTCTTACTCACATCTGTCAGACAGCCAGAAATGGGTTATTCCGGAGGAATAAGAGATGAACGCTGGGCTTTTGTCAGGGGCAGAGCTGTTTTAATCTGGTTGGCAGCCAGTTCCTCAGACAAATTAAACAACAGTGATGATGATGAAAGAAGTGGCAGCAGCACTAGTAGATGCCCCTCAGATTCATGTTTGCTTAGTGAACCAGAAGATCCTGCACAGTCTTATGGGGATGGAAGTGGCAGTGCTTAGCTCTGCTCTGACATGAAATTTTTCTACACACGCTCCCCCTTGACTATGACTAAAATGAAACTGGGGTATGTTCCAGACCTGTAGCCTGTGGCATTGGGCTGAAGAGATAAGAATTCACAGAAATGTAGAGCACCAGCAAGTGTACAAGAAAAATTGAAATGACAAAGTTCTTAAAGTAGAAGTTCTGTAATTGGAAATGTTTCAAACTGTTTCATCCTTTCAGATAAATGCAGTCAGCTTTCATGGTGCTTTCGTATTTTCTCCTGACATGTATGCAATTATCAAAAATTTTTGTTTAAAAACTTCCCTTGGTTGCGATTTGTGTTCTGTGGAAAATCCTTAGAGCCAGACTGAGTGTACACATAGGTGCTACCTCCCAGAGGTCTGAGCAACCTGCTGAAGTCTTCTGTCTCAGTATCTCAGGAACTAGTTGTATGCAGTGGAGCAAGGCTTGGTGATTACAGAATCTTATAGCCCAGGTAAAACACAGTCATTGTATATGCACAGTTGTTTACACTGAAAAATAAGATATCGCTTGTTTGTAAATGTCATGTACAAAATTTTACATATGTAAACTATTTTGCTAGCAGATTACTCTGCTAAAGAGCTGCGTGGGTGCTGAAATACAGCTGCTACTTCATTGACGTAGTTTTCTGATGTTTGGGGAAAATGAAAGATGATCTGGGCAAAGATCTTTATCACCTTGCTGTGATCCTCTGCCACCAGCCTCCATGTTTGCTTTTAATTGAGTTGTTCTTGCAGTAACTTGACAGCATTTTGGGGGAAGAAGTGTCACTTGGCACAGAGAAGCCCTTAATCATTCAATGAGGCCCTTATGACTTCAACAGCAATGAATATTTCATTGCTCCCTAGTTTTGGGAGTAGGTGCTGCTTCATTGTGTTACAGCGGTGTGTATGGTACTGTGCTATCCACAGGGGTCATGAGCCAGGACCTGTAGGCTTTTACTTTCTTTTTAAATTCTTTAGTTGCTTTCCCTTTGCCAATGGGTAAGTTACTTGACTTCTTGTATCCTTAAAAATGTTTTTCTCTTATAATGTCATTTATCATAGCTTCAAAATAGCATTATTAATTAACACATCTTTTCTTTATAATAAGCCTGGCCAAACATCAGGAGGGATGCATAATGTGTGACCTTGGCCCCATTGTGATGTACCACAGTTCTTGTTCCTTCTCTTCCTAGAAACCAGGATTCTTGTCCAAGACCAGCATTTGGGGATGCCTCACAGGGATATGCTCAAATCTTTATTGCTCTTATTCCTGAGGTGTTGGGTAAGATTTAGAGGATCATTGAGAGAGGAGTTCAGGAGTAAGTATTGCCCATCAGTGTATGTGCATGGTCTCCATCCCAAACAATGTTCTTTTGCTAGCAGAAGAAAAGGGAAAGGATAATGTATAAATTTGCTAGATCAAGCTGATCTGATGAATGTCATCAGTCTAACAGAGCTCTTGATGACAATTCAATAGCTGGAATAGATTCAGTAAATTTTCCAAGCCCAATAGCTCAGAATACATTACATACTCATCTATTGCTGGACTCCCAGCATTGCAGCTATTGACAGTTGTGTAAAGCAAGAGATGCTGTGCCATTCTGTAATGTCATTCCATGGTAGCATGATTTACATTACCAGCTATAAATAGTGCTGTTAGAAATACAATGCATTTTTTTTGCTTTTATATCATAATAGGGACAAATATAACACCCATAAAGACTTCTTTATTACACATGCTCTGTTTTATATTATATATGCATATGTAGTTACCTATGCTTTTCCATTGCACTGCAGGACTCTACAGGGCTCTGCCTTATTTAAATCTCCAGTAGCAGAAAAATCATACATCCAGGTTCATTAGGGAAAGCCACATTTTTTTTGGGGGGGGGTTAGTGAAGAGAGGGAGGAGAAATGGGAGGGTGAAATAACATTGACATTTATGATTGAATAGATGATAATAAATGAATGTTGTAACAAGAGACACAGTGATACTTTTCTCCTCTTACTGACATTCAGTGATGCTTTGAAGACAGCAGGAGGCTTTGCTTTAGATCCCCAGCATATCAAAATTAGATAATTTAAATATTATTTTTTTTTTTGGCCTCCAAATATATCTTATCCTCAAGCAGTTTTTATTAAGGATGCTAATTGCCCAGACCCTGACTAATGCAGGCTGTACTGTGCTGCTGGATGATTTTCCTTTGCATCTTCTGAAGTCAGGCAAGGCAAAAATTAAAGCAGAAGATGTAAGTACCCCTTTAGTGCTTTAATATTGCAAATGCCATTGCAAGTGTATTTAGCCTGAAGCCAATGGACAGCTTCCATAGTTGCTATGCTTGGATTCCCTATTAGTACATATGAACCACCGTCATGGATGTAATATCTTGCATACCAAGGAGCTGGCTGTGAATTTCTTTGTTCTATAAATGTAATGTATACAGATAGACGTATACATTATATGCTTGTATAGCAAGATATCTGAATTGGGTCACAGTTTCCATGTATCACTTGGTATACCAACTTCATTAGTTGCATAATTATGTTATATAGTATAAAGTAGAATAGCCATCCTGCAGCTGATGCTGTATATTGCTGTCCATCAAATGTGCGGGGGATGCCTGTATTCCTATTCCACTGCAAACAGCTGCTTGGCTGTGAGAGTGTGTGTCTCAGATAAAAGGGACTCTAAAGCATAAGTGACAGTGAGCTGCAAGCTTTCCTTCTTTGTTGTCTTCAGTTTTCCATTTTGATTTTTTTTTTTGCAATACTAAATATAATCTCTTAAAATATCAACACTTCCCAATGATTTTTTGTCTCAAATCAAGCCTTATTTCCCTATAACCTGTCAAAAATCCATAAATATATTTGGTTTATTTGCTTCAAGTAATTTGGCGCTCTTGAAATAATGACCGTTTTCTTTGATACTGTCTTAATTGGTAAAGAATGAGACTATAGATGCTTTCAGATGAAAATAATCTATAGGGCAGTGCAGTTTATAATGGATAAGAGCCTGGAAATCTTAACTGCTTTCTTCACAGACTGTAAATAGAACTAACTTAACAGCTGTTTACGATTGTATCAAGTTGTAGGTCTTCACAAAGTTCTTGATACTTATGTAGATGGGGCTTTTTATAAGGATGCAGGGTGATACCATAGCATGCACTATACATTTTCATTGTCCTTATAATTTATCTTTCAATCTACTCTTTCTCTTATAAGCTCTGCCAGTTTAACTGGTGGTTTATCTTGCTGATAATTTTTTTTTTTTTGAGAAGAAACTAATTAAAAATACAGCAGCAATCCTGTTTGTCATCTGACAATACACAGCAGCTCTCTGGGTATCTACAGGATCTCATCTGGATTCTACCAGCAGTTTTATCTCTCTGCTCCTTAGATTCACTTCAGCATTCCCAATTTTTTTGCTGCACCCCTCAAAAGCACACATCTTGTGCTGCTGACTATTTCTTTTTTAGCATGGGGGTGACCTGGGAGAAGAAAATTCATGTATGCAGTGCCTGTTACTGGGTGTACCAGAAGGAACAACTTGATCTGAGACTGAAGATCTGGAAGGTCCTTATTTGCCCTTGTCGAGGACTGCAGGAATCCATCATTGCAGCATGTCAGATCAGCTTCATCTTGACTTCAGGGAGTCAGCAAAAGTTAGAGTGCTCGTGGCACGGTGAAGAATAATTGCCCATCTTATCCTTATCTAATTCAATAGCCTACAAAGCATCTTCCAAGTTTCAGGACAAGATAAGGTGTTTCAAAGAAGTGTTCTTGTTTGCTTACCTCAGGTACAGCTGGGGGTACAAAAAAGCTTGAAGTTGATGCTTTCATTCAAAGAGCAGCTTTGTTCTGCAAACGAGTGAGAAATGTGTCTGAAACACAAAATTTCAGAGGAACTGAGCTTGGTCATGTGCAGACTAAGGTACAGGTTTGCTCATAGTCTAAGCCAATTGGTATTAATTTGAGCATCTTAAATAGGTAATGGCAAGCAGAGCTTCTTGTAACCCTGATGAGGTGAGGGAGGTGAGGCGAGTAGCTATGAAGAGAGTGGTGAAGTTTTATGGGGGACTAAAAAGAGTTCAGAAGTACCTCCCTCCCCACCTCATGATTATCAATTTAAATGTCATGCACAAGTCTAAGTAGTTGCCACAGGGGGAACTCTCACTATTTGTCACTAATTTGCCATTTATTTTGACTTGTACATTCTGGAAACCCTTGCAGTAGCAGTGCTTGTGATAACAGGCATGTTAAGTTGTGTCCTAGAGGAGCATTAGAAATAACTCTTTGTATCTAGAGAGCTCTACAACTACCAACTGGAAACCTCTATAGGTGATATCCCGAAGCTTCTGTTCACCACTGGTGGATTCCATCCCCAATGAAAGCATGTGCCCTACAGGTACAGGCGTAGGTGTTCCCACTCTGTGGTTAGAGCATCTTTAGGAATTATAAAAGTCTTGCTGGTCAGTACTGGCCTGCTGTGAACTACTTCTTCAGCAATGCAGCCCATAGGACCTTGCTACTGATATTAATGATTTGCTTATACCTGGAACTTGGCTTGTGCAACATCACAGTTGAAGGCTGAGAGGGAGGAGGGATCAAGACTAAATTCTGATAAGAGTGACTTACAGTCTACTAAAATACATTCCTGAAATTGTCATCCTCTTCCTCAGTCCTGTTTTGACCAGAGAGGGAGCTTGGAGAATGAGGGTATGTGGATGGATATGTGCTTAATCAGTGCTTGCAATTTACCTTGCACCTTTCAGATGAAAAATGCTATGAACGAGTCAAAATACCATTTAAAACAAAGACCTGTTTGGAAGATATGGTGTATGCAAATGAGCTAAACATCTTGTATCTCTGCTTAGTTGAAGCCTTTGGGACAGATCCTTAGCTTACAGGAAATGGACTTGGCCGGGGCTTTTGGGGAGATGCGACAGGAGAAAGGAGAGATCTGAAGGCACTTTGCAGTGAGCACAGGTGAACTTTGAAGTTGAGGAGTGAGTTTTTATGTTCTGATTGCTCTTTATTATTTGTCATTTCTATTGAGTATTCCCACTGGGTTGGTATTAGCTGTATAAAATATGTCTTCATGAAGGTGTAGAAATGTGTCACAGGCTCCTTTTTGTTTTGTTTCCTAAAAAGCACTGCATGCTGGGCAAAGTAAGACAAAGTGCTGTGTGTTTACAAACTGCAGGCAGAGAATAGAATAATAGGGTCTTTGTGAATTATGCTGTGTGTGGGTTTAGCCTCTTAATAGAGAAGCTTATCTTGAAGCCAGTTTTGTTCGTCAAGATGACACCACGCTGTCACTTTTGTGGCAGTTTTGGTAGACTTAAGATTGAAACAGAAATGGGTATCTCTATAAAGTCAGAATGGGCCATATTTAAGAGTTAAGTCATGTCAATATGGTCTTCAGGTACTAACTTCAGCATCCCTAATGACCATTTACACTGCTTCACAAGATATAATTTTTTTACTAAGGATGATGGTGGTAGGGGAGAAATAATGTTTGATGTTTTTTTTCCCCATGGTGGTTGGGCAGGAGAAAAAGACTTGCAACGTTTTTTAAACTTGTCCAACTTGGCCTTGCAGACATTCCTTCTTGTTATGACATTCTCTATTACATTAAGAAGCTCTTTAGTAGCTGGTATCTTATCCCCAAGGACACACCTATAATCAAGTCCCTTTCAATCTTTTTGATAAAATAAACAGACTGATTTGTCTCTTACTGTCTATCATGAGACACTTTCTCCTTTGGCCTTAAAACAAATAGTGTCTGGATTCCCCCCCCCCCCCCCCCCCCAATGTCATCTCTGAATATGAACATGAGTTTCATGTTCTGCCATATGTGGTGGTGGGAAAAACTGCTGTTCTTGTGTTTCATACATCCTGGAAAGGTTTATATCTTTAAAATTGCTCAGGTAATAAACATTTTATTACTGGGTTTTTACTCATCAGTATGACCTATTAATTTATCTTGATTCTCCCTTACCAGCACTTCCCATTCCACAAGTACTCACACCCTTTCTAGAAAGAGCACTTACGATGAAGTCGAACTAAAATACTTTTTTATTGGAGTGGTTGTGTACAAGTCAAAACCCTCCAGTCTGCTGGACATGACTGGCCTTCCTGATCTTCATCTACTAATTCTCCAGACACTTGTAGTCAATGTGTTTAGGCTTACCCCAGATGGTCGATAAACATGATGTTACCTGATGTACTTATTCTCCCTTGTTGGAGACCTCAGTTCAGTCTATCTGATTACAGCCCCTGGATGATGACTGTTGTGGAGCAATCAACTTCCTACTACTTATTCCAAGGGTTGTATTTTCCTTATAGCTTACAATATCAGTTAAGAAATTGGTATTAGGAAATGATGTGCATGACTAAATCAAATGCCTTAAAATACTTAAGATAGTTCACATCTGTCAAGGTCAATTTTCTGAATGGGAATCAACCCAACCTTCTCTAAATTCCTGTTCTGTAGCTCAGTTAAATTGTTGGGCCTGTGTTTCTTTTTTGCCAAAGATGTAGCCCAGAGTTAACCAGTTTTTGTGAAGCTGAGTCATTTCATTTGCCTTACTTGGATATTGGTATGATGTTATCATTCTTCAAAGATGTATTAAAATTAGTACCAGCATGTCAAACATGTCCCAGGGTGTTTTCAGGGAGTTCCTGTTGTTATCCTTTCTGAGTTGCTCTTGATTGCTGTTGCAGTATGAAGTACTTCATCTTTCTCAAGTGATACGAGTATATCTTCCTGCTTCTTTTAAAATGTAAACCAGAAATATTTATTAAACTTTTCTGCCATTACTGATAATTTTACCCTTCTTATGCAGTAATAGGCCTGTGTCAATGATAAAAATCTCATTACGCTTTAGAACAAGATCTCTTTATCATACTTAGCAGTTCTGCTATGTATTTTCCCTAGTGTCTTTTGATTCATCAGTTATTCCACACTTTAGTCTCTCATGTATATTGACCGTCCTCTATTAATCTGTAAATGTTGTGGGGTTTTTTTAACTTTTAACTGCTCCCTTCATTATTATTTTTTTAGCTGAAGCAGGATGAATGTTTAGTCTCCAGTTACCCATTTCTTGCTGAGAGGGGTGTTGGCTCCATGTTAATCGTATCAGAGGTGATAATAGTAAATACTTATATGTGAATGAATGAAAGAAGAAAATTGGGCATCAGAACAGCGCTGTGTGCAATTGACCTATTGTATGTGATAGCGAAGTCTTACACAGCCATTAAATTCTGATGGTGGATAGCACATAAAATATTATTTTAGAGTAAATCAACTTTTAAGGAATTAATCTTTTAATGTCAGCTGAGGGAATACATTTTTACTTTCATGGGATTTACTGGAAGCTTAATGCTATCTTTGTGTGTTTCTAAACTCCCAGCCTAATCTCTTATTTTTCTAAACCTCATGAATATATGCTTAAGTGCTGTTGACTTTCCATAGGAAACTGATTCCGGTATCACTTTCCAAATTGTAACAATTCACTTTTGCAAATTGTCGCTTTTTAGCCTTGATCAGTCAATTGTGTGTCACTTAACCACATGGTACCCAAAACCTATGCAAGGTGGAAGCGGATCATGCTCTAGGCTTGGTGTTACAGGTTTTTCATTCATAGGGGTATATTTGTTTGGGATCTGGGGGGAAGAGATACTAGATATTGCAGAGAGCCAAAGTTGTACCAGCTTGTGATCATTGAGATCACAGATCACAGAGTGCTTAATCTGACGTTATGACTGAGTGAACTGGATTCTTATAATCTTTGTGCTGTGGTAGTTTGCCCTCAAGTTCAGAGGAAATCTTCTCTGTTTATCTCAGAGGGAAGCAGAACTAAAGACTTTTGCCTTTTACGAGCTGTTCCATTGCTGTTACCATATGACATGGACAGTGAAATTTAATCTTTAGCTTGCTGAGCCTTAAGGCTAAAACTGGCTTACCTGTCATGTAAAGGAAAGTTTGAATATTATTAATTAGTACTCTGGGAAGCCCTTGAGATAATATAATGGGGGGGTGTCATGTAGGTGAAAGTGTTGAACTATATAACCTGCATTTTCCTTGGCCTTTTTTTTTTTTCCTTTTCCTAGTAGCAGGTCTGTTAAGTGGGCTAAAAAAGAGGAAATCTGTTTCTGCTGGCTGAAGCAGTAAGAGCTGGGTAAAACACTTCCTATCTGGAAGCCACTTGGATGTGTATTACAATTAGTTAGCAAAATGTTCCCATGGAGATTTCTTTGATTATATAGATTTTGGAAGTTGTGCTTTTACAATTTCACTCATCAAGGTATTGCTTTTACTGCAGACTTAACAGGTTTATTTCTGGCTTCAGCAGATACCAAAATACTGAGTATTGAACTAGAACATTCAGCCTCAGAATTTCTGGGCCTTTTTTTTTTTTTTTTGGTGAAGCAAAATTTCGTTGTGTTATACTGAGATAATTAGATTTGTATAAATAATAAAAAAAAAACAAAACCAAAAAAAACCTACAAACCCCTAAAATCACAACCCCAAGCTATGGTTAAAGGCTTAATGCATATGATGGCGGGTTTTGTTGGGGTGAGGTGTGTGGAAGTTTTTTGTTGGTGGCTTGTTTTTGTGTCTGGTTGTTTTGTTGGTTTTTGTGGTGTAGATTGTTTCAGTGGCTTTTTTTGGAGACCTTGATTTTAGTGCAGCTGTGTCTTGTTTTCACTTCTTAGGTATGGTGACTAACTAGTGGGCTGGTGGTAGGCTTGTTCCCCTTAAATTAAAGGTGAGATGAAATCTCAGCTGAGCATCCTGGTTTCTATTTAGATGTCCTATTTGAATTCAGTCTTGTATTCACCTAAATCAATGGCAATGCTCCTATTAGCTTCCTGGGCACACAACTCTTCATAGTTTCAATTAAAGCATCGTCTATGATTACTTACAGGAATAAAATGTTGCACCAAACACTGGATGAACGCTCAAATATTTTTGCAAACTCTAGCTTCTAAATATGATTGAGGTTTTCCTGTTCATGAGACATTTAAATGAGGCATGTCTATTTTAGCAGATATGTAAGTCATGAAGGACGCTCAGGTGATCACGCCCAGCCAGCACGGGTTCACAAGGGGCAGATCCTGCTTGACAAACCTGATCTCCTTCTATGAGAAAGTGTCCTGTTTGCTGGATGAAAGAAAGGCTGTGGATGTTTACTTGGACTTTAGCAAGGCCTTTGATACAGTGTC
>BJBW01013068.1:0-17462 GCA_004320125.1 Scolopax mira | reverse complement strand
GAGGGAACTGGGCATGTTTAGTTTGGAGAAGAGGAGGCTAAGGAGGGACATCATTGCCCTCTACAACTACCTGAAGGGAGGCTATAGAGAGGTGGTGGTTGACCTCTTCTCCCAAGGGAATAATGACAGGACCAGAGGAAATGGTATGAAGCTGTGGCAGGGGAGGTTTAGATTAGATATTAGGAAGAATTACTTTACTGAAAGAGTGGTCAGGCATTGGAATGGCCTGCCCAGGGAGGTGGTGGAGTCACCATCCCTGGAGTTATTTAAGAAACGTGTAGACATGGCTCTTCAGGGCATGCTCCAGTGCCCCAGATTATTGGTTTGTGGTGGGGTGTTGTATGTGGGGTTGTGGGTATGGGGTTTAGTTGGTAGGTGCTTTTTTTGTGTGGGTTTTTTTCTGGTTTTTGTGGGGTTTTTTGTTTTGTTTTGGGTTGTGTGTGTGTTTTTGTGTTTCGGTTTTGATTTTTTTTTTTTTTCTTTTTATGTGGTTGGACACAATGATCTCAGATGTCCCTTCCAACCACTAAGATTCTGTGATTCCATGATTTCATAATGGTTAAGGATTCAAAGGGTTTATTTTGCATTCTTAATAATCACAAATTTTACTCTGTAGGTGGGTTCCACAAATATAAGCCATATGTTAACACCGAGAGGAAAAGTCTATGCTGAGCTAACAGTCTCTCAACTGTATCCTGGAGAATTTATGCTAATAACTGGCTCAGGATCAGAACTCCATGATCTGAGGTTTGTTTATTTTTGATACAGTACGTACACAGTTACATTAATATAGAAACCTTTTCACTAAGTCCCAAATTCTTAATTATTACTCAACGAACCTTTTGCGAGGTTCAAGAGAATTCTACTTATTTATTGATTTTGGGTTCTTAGAAACTTGGTTGAGTTGAATCCTGAAGCACAAGCAGTTGCATATTGGATTATTGGTGGTATAGAAAGATGAGAGAATTTACTGATAGTTATGTAATATACTTTAATGGAGTAGTTCTTGTTTTGTTATTGAACCTGTTTGTGTTTGGCATTGTATGATGGAACAGAGCACAGTTGTTCCTTTTCAGTGTTTTCTCTTACGCAAGAAGAAAATTGGCTTTAGACGTGGATGACCCCACAGGCACTGACCTGGCCAATACGGATGGGTAGTGCAGTCTTCCTGATACTGCATAATGTCTTCTGCTTTGGGCTCTGGGGTGACAAAGCAAAGCAACAGCAAGAAAGGAGGTATAGCAGTTGCAGGATGATTTCATAAAATGCTTTTCATAGATGAGCACAGGAAGTGACATTTCTAGTGCTATAAGTGGCTGTACATACTTACTAAAAGAAAGAACTTTTCTTGCTAGAGATTGCTTAGAAAACAGATATTCAAAATGAATCAACACATAAAAGACTGAAATTTGCTACCCCAACACACGATTAATAAAGTACTGTTTCATAACAATCTCATGGGAATCAGTAGGACTATTTGCATATTCAGGAACCAAATGGCAAAACTAGACCTAATGCATTTGCTTCTACAGAATTTCAGTAGTCTTGTTCGGTGTTCCACTGTGCCTGAGATCATTTAACACCGCTTAACAAAGTAGTACTTTATAAGTTTTTAAAATATACTCCTTCCATTTATTTTGTGAGTTTCCTGAAAAACAATACCAGGTGACACTGTTTATTAAATCAAAACTCAAACCAGAAATTGCTGCCAATACTTTAAATACTGTGTTCAGGAAAGAATAATCTTGGTTGAACACTTTTATTGACAGAGGAATTTGAGGTTTCTTATGTTCATTCTGTTTATTGCTTACTCCTTTTGTAAGTTGACATCTTAATAATGCATTTTAGATCCAAAGACAAACTGATGTTCACTTCTATGACATCACTTCTTTCTCTTATTTTGAAAATACTGTTCCACCCATTTAAATTCTCTCCTTTCCTGTCTATATCCCAGATGCCTGTGTTCTTATACCAGTATCTCACCAGAAAACACTGTTTAACATCAATGATGGATTTGACTATCTAGCCTAACACATACTTCCATTGGTTTTGAGAAGTTGTGGCCCTGGGAGCTTCTGGGAAGATGAACACTAACAAAAATTACTCCTTTTAAGTCTTTATCTAAATCAGTTATTTTTCATAAGGAATTTAATATTGCTATTATGTTTTACATGCAGATGGATAGAAGAGGAAGTAACAAGAGGTGGATATAAAGTTGATGTAGAAAATGTGACAGATGAGATTGGAGTACTTGGTGTAGCAGGTCCTTATGCCCGACAGATCCTCCAGAAGTTGACAAGAGAGGATCTGAGTGATGGTTCATTTAAGTTTCTCCAGTCTAAACATTTGAAACTTTCTGATATTGCTGTCACTGCCATTAGGATATCATACACAGGTAAGCAATAGAGAAAATAGGTTCTTAAAAAAAGAGGCAATAAATAAAATAGTGAGTGTAACTAAGATTATGTTGAAAAGTCACTCGTCACATATTCATAAGAAATAGGTTCATCACATTTTATGTATAAATGTGTGAGGAAATACAGTACATTGATTTTTTTCAAATGTAATCTGGTCAGGGACTGTGCTGAGTTTTCCAAGACCTTTTTCTCTAGAATACACTATAGTGTAAATATTTATTTTACAGAACAAAAGTCCAGTTCAGATAACCTCCGTGGTATTTGCCGCAAAACCAACGTCAGGAATCGTTTTTGGATTACCATATATTAGTGTTTGTCAAGTGCCTTGAAAATGTAACACTGTAATACTAAGTATTTGTCTTTCTCAGTTACTTTTTATTTTTATTTATTTTTATGTTTATCTCTATGGCAATGGACTGAATTCAGACCATTCTGAAGCAGCTGAAGTCTTCTTTTTTCTATTGTACTAAATATCATACGGTATACTCATTTTATGCTTGTTTACACTCAGTTACATTTGCTGTTCACTTGCCAAGTCATCATCTGTTTATAATGCCCTTAAGCTTCATCTCTCATTGTGACTTCACTACCATTGCCTTTTATTGTCAGTTATTCTGATATCCACCTCCTCAGTTGACTTCCCCCAACCCTCCTGGTTTCAGTTAACAGTTTAAATTAGGATAATAGTACGACTGCTTAAGATCTAGGGCATAAATCAGCTCATGGGATTTAGATAGCAGGGAATTAGATAGCAGATATGATAGCAGAATTGACCCCAGAATATGAATTCTGCAACACTTTCAGCATTGATCCCCCCTTTTTACCAAGAATAGGCCTGTATTTATTAGGATTGCTTTATTGCTGAGCTGATGAAACCATTAATCTCTTTTGTATAACAGGTGAATTGGGCTGGGAGCTCTACCATAAAAAAGAAGATTCTGTAGCTCTTTACAGTGCAATCATGGAAGCTGGCCAAAAAGAGGGAATTGACAACTTTGGGACATATGCTCTGAATGCTTTAAGGCTGGAAAAGGGCTTCCGAGCCTGGGGAGCAGAGGTCAGGAAATACAATTTCTTTGTTATTCTTTCTGTTTATTTACTTTAATTCATTATGACTATGCAGCTTTGAGTCAGAGCTAGCTTAGAAAGTATTTGTTCAAGTTTCTCAATTTAGAATGAAAAGAAAATGTACCATAAGCAGAAAAAGTTGGTATGGTACATATAATTCTGAACAGTATCTTTCCTAAATAAAACTAACTAGCGTACTCCATTGCACTGCTGGCAGAGATACACTCATTTTGATTCACTGATGTTTTTCCCTTTTGTGTATAGCAAAATTATGAGGGTTTTGCTGAGCTCTAGTGTTTTGAAATTAAAAGTTTGGCTGATAGATTCTGAAAATGTTTTATTTCTGTAATAACTGTCATGAGAGGCCAATTAGTCTTGCTTTATAATGTATTTGGAACTTTTTCATTTCCCATTGGCTAGTTTCTGCCAAATTTGCTCACTCACATATGGAACTACTCAGGGGACCTAGGGAATTTGAGGAAAATCAGTATAATTTCTGCTTACCTGAATTTTTTCTGAATTCCTTTGGAAAGAAGAAGACTTGGAAAGGTGGATGTTTAGGGGTCCTGTTCATTTGCCCAGTGATAACTATTTTCATTTGTGCTTCAAAAGCTGCCCAACAAATCATTATGCCTGCATCTAATGGGAAGGTCATAAATAAAATTGGCTTAATGTCTTATTTTCCTCTCCAGCTAAGGCATTCTGCTGTGTTGCAAGTAATGCACTTACCTCAGTTATTCAATCTTCTGCACGTTTCAGTCTGCTTTTGGTACTGAAAAGTCCTGTTTCTTACTGAACTGTGTGTTTAATTTGCATATTGAAACTTAGATTAATTACTTACATATCTAGACTTTATAATAGGCATAATAATAGATGTCTATTGAAATGGAAGTTGCAAAGAGGAAGACATTGAACCAGGAGTAAATAAAGCTGCATGAAGTAACTAAATAAATACCCCTCAGCCCCAAAAGCTATGATAGTCCATCATGTACAGATAGCAAATCTAGCTTTTCTTTAAACAGATGAACTGTGACACTAATCCCTGGGAAGCTGGACTGGAATACTTTGTAAAGCTAAACAAGGTATGTCTTATTATATTCAAAGTGCTCTATTATGCCCAAGGTTATTCCTTTAAGTGCTTGAAAAGAAAAATGTAATTATCTGTGAAATAAAATAGGTTTAGAAAATGAGCTTAGCAACTTTTTTTTTCACTGTATATTAGAATAATTTGCTGACTACCAATCTAAAAAAAAAAGTTTCTGATTTTTCCATGTTTCTTGCTAAGAAAATTATACATTAGGTCAGAAATTTGCAAATACTCAATGTTGTACATAAAAAATAACTCTTTGTGATTTATTTTTAAAGAGAAATTTGAGTCATGCACTTTTGTAAAGATATAGTAACTATATACAAGCTGAACAAGCCTGTTCATATTGTGAAAACAATTTACCTGCTTATTCTTGTTAAAGGAGCTTTTTGTAGGATCACTTTTCCTGGCTACCACTTAGGTACAGCAATTACAACAGATTTTTCAAAAGAACTGCTGACTGACAACTTAGATATGAGTCATATATAAGTTAAATTAATATGTTGGTTAAAAAATAATAACAGATAATTGTTCACAGAATTTCTGAATAATTTGTTCCTGCCTGATTTGAATTTCAGAGAATGTGACTAGTTGAACTTAAATATGCAGTAAAAATGAAGAGATGTTATTCTGTCTCCTTTTGTCAGCATCCTCATTTTCTTAAATCCATATTTTAGCAGATAAAAGTCTCTTATAGTCTAGTAGATACAGAAATTGCTTGTAATTCTCTTTTCTGTTTGAAATGGAACCCAAATGAAGTGTCCTAACACTGTAAAATAAAAGACCTTTCAATGAAACCCAGTGAAGTACTTTCCTGTGCAGCTCTCATGTTCTCTGTTGCTACCAGCTAGCCCATCAACTCAAACAGCAGTTGCCTGCATGGTGGATGTGACATTTCTAATGTGAAAATTCAGGTCCTGTACATTTCAAGTTAGGTGCCCTAAATGAGGGGATACTCCTGACAATATTTTACCTATGTGTTTCACCTGTAAAATAGAGAAAGTGACAACATTTTTTACATAAGGGAGATCAAAGAGATGTTTGTGAGACATTTCATCTTTATAATGATGTAAAGTGACACAGGGACAAATTCTCTCCATATTTATGTTGCCCTTTATACCTGAAAGGGCAATCTGTCAGATAATACATGGCCCTTGATATTTTTTTGCCATATTATGTAGGAGCACTGTGGAACTGATAAAAGGAGTACCAAACTTTAAGTTACAGCTCCAAGGAAACAACAAATCTTAAACTTTGGGTAGGCAAAAATTATGGAAGCTTGCTTTTATTTTTATGAGGCAATTTCTCTGACAGTAACAGGGATGAACCCAGGAAGATGCTTTTCCTCTCCAACTGTTGAACCTATCTACAGTTCTTCAATCTGTACAGAATTGATAAAACATTCATTTTTGTCCTATCTATCACCAGTGTGTGCTCTAGCATGAAATACAAGTTCTAAACTTGCCCAACTATGGAGCTCATCCACTGCTAGGCAAGGTCCTTCCATGAATATCAATGGCAACTCCTAAGTGTAGTGAAGTTACAGCTGTTCATTTGCTACTGTCATTTTGCCCTAATTTGAGAAAATGACAGATGCAAGGGAAATACAGAATCTTATCAAATAGGATTGTGTTCTATTTACTTATCAAGGACTTTTCCATCTTGAGGATTATGGGAGAATGCAATGAAAAATGTTAGTGTTGATAGTTTTTCTTTCCACTTCCATTTGATACCTCTGTTTGGTTTTTTGTTTTTTTTTTTTTTTTCTTTTTTTCTTATAAGCAGAGGGGAAGCAGTTGCTTGCCAAAATGCCCATGCAGAATATGTGAAGACACTGATGTGCATGGAGCATTTGAGTCTTTATCGCTCTGCACACTTCTCTGCATGGTTGAAATACAGGGTTGGAACAGCTCTCTGGAGCAGATATTGATGTTGTAGATGAATGGGCATGGAATGAATCATAGATGCAGGATGTCAGCCTAAAGCATTTGCCAGTTTTGCTGAACTAATGTGGAAAGGGGAAATAATCAATGTTTATTTATTGACTCAAATGAGGGCAGTTGTGACTGTATGTTGACACTCCAGAGGTTCCTGAGCTAAATCAGACATTGGAAGTGGACTGAACACTGTAGCATGAAGTGCAATGTGAGACTATTTACTTTGCATCTTGGCAGCTTGGGGCTGTGAGTCCCGATCGCATGCCTCTGCTTTTGGTGTCTGTTTGGCATGACGTAGACCTCAGTATTCCTCAGAGGCCACCTTCCCTGAAGACAAGCAAAATACTCTGTTATCATCTATTGTTAAGAAAACAATATAAAACTCTTATTGTTAAGGAAACTTTCTGGGAAAAGGGGACAAACGGGATACAAACCACGAGCAAGTACTGAAATCTGTTGGAGACCTTAGTCTGTAGGGTTGCTGTCAGGGACTGTGCCTTTAAAACTGCGCCCCCAACTGGAGAAAGTGCTCGTTTTTGTGTAAATTTAACCAAAATGCACTATTCATTTAATTACTAGAGTGCTTCTTACCGCGCAACAAGCAGCTGAAATAGCTCACAAAGTGGGCAAAAAGACTTAACATAAGTGAATTTCAAGTGGTATACACTTGAAGCAAACAGTTTCTAAACAGATGAAGTGAATGAGCAACTGAATGCCAGTGAGGGCAATAAGAGAAAAAAGTATTTTTATTACCATGAGAGGGCATTCAAATATCTGCACAATAAATATGAAGAGATGTAAATTCCCAATAAAATCCTGATATTTCTGAGGTTTTGAAGTTTAGTGTATGCATTTTCAGGTACATATAGACTACTATTCTTTTTCTGATGACGAACAGGAGAACCTTTTAAAATCTGAAGTTGACAATGATTCTTTTTTTTTTTTCCCCTACAGTCTATGAAATTATAGCATGAAAATAACTAAACCTGTTACCTAAGAATTTCTTTGGCAACTTTCATTTTATCAGTAAGGCTGAAGAGATGGTATAGTTCTAGGTGATTTCCTCTGAACTCTGTCTGCTTAATACTCCTTTTTTCTCTGATATTGGTATTAGTTCCTTCCTTGCACAGATGAGCAGGATGGGCTGTGATTAAACTAAAGTGAAGAGACAGTAACAGAATTAATTTCTAATTTATAGTATACGTTGTCATCATAACAATATCTGTCAGGTAGAGGGATGTAATTTTTTTAATACGTGTTCTCTTTTTGGTGTTTGTTCAATTGGTCTTTCATTTAGTAAGTTAGAGAAGTTGTTAGATAGCCTCATTCATTAATACTTTCATCTCATGAATGAGCACTCTTCTACTAAATATTCTATAAAGTCCTGATGGACTTTGTGGCAGGAAATTCACAGAATATCTTTAAAGAAAAAGTTGCAGTACTTTTTTCTTCAGATCCCAGAATATTGCTTTAATTCTGATGTACTTTTTAAATGGTCAAAGATATAGTAAATCATCTCTGAATGCTTTCTATTTTTAAAAACCCTGGTTTAAATTTAATTTTTTTTTCAAATGCTATCATAGAATAAGATAAGCAATTACCAGATATTTATTTGCTCCAGACTGTTGTTGCATGGCAGAATCAACTACATCTGTGTTTACCTTGCTCTATTTATAATAATTTCATGCGTGAAATATCAAAGACCTCTCAGTCCTGAAATTCCCACAGTATCCTTGCAGTTCTAATGATTCAATATACTTATGTTAGAAAATGTGTTCTTGCTACACTTTAAACTTATCACTGATTATTGTGTTCAATATTGACATACAGAAAAAAAATAATTCCTTATTTCAGAAGCTGCTTACCTCTTCAAAACCTGCTAGCATTCACCTTTTCGGTGTTCTGAAGTGGTTGATTATATTTAGCTAATTCAATATTCTAAAAACAGCCTATTTTTCTCCTGAGCATAGAAGACCGTAAGTCCCAATAAAACTTGTCATGTCAGTAGCTTACAGAAATTATCTCTTTCAGAAGGGTTTTCCATGTGATCCCAATAGTGCCAACATCCATCAAGAGGATGCAGCTACAAAATCCCATGGTTAACTCTTTGCAGGTTTGGGACCTGTTTTGCTATATCCAAGACTGCCATCTCCTGGGCACTCCCCCTGCAGCAACAGCTCTCTCAGATCGGGGAAGAGAATGTAGTAGGTAACAGAAACCCTTTGGGGCTCTGCTCTGGCGCACTCTCCAGGCTGGGATCCGAGACCTTAGCTAAGATTTAGCGTTTGCTTTCCAAAAGAGAAAATACCATTAATAGAGACAGTATTTCTTTGCTGCAGCCCTGTTTATTTACTGGGGCAGTTTCTTTGTTCTCCCTTCCAATTCACAAGCTATTGTACCAGCACTTTTTTTTTTGTTTTACCTTCTTCATTTTCTACTCCTTCTCCTGTCTGCTTCTCACTATCTATGTCTCAACCTCCACCAACCCTATTCAGTGACTGCCTGTATTTTGTTGTCAAAAATGCCTTTTAGAGCACAGGTCCTGCCTCATCTTCTGATTTTGGCATTGGATTCCTGGAGTGTCTTTTACTATTTGTTCTGTTAGACGCGTGAGCATTTAATTGCTTCCTTATTCATTATAAATAGAAGTTGTGTCATGCCCAGCAACTTCACATGACTGTCAAACAAAGATACAGTCCTTGTATATTTACCTAACCTCCAGCATAACTACACATAAGTTATCTTTCTGGTAAACTAGGATGAACAGTTTTAAGACCGTGCCTCCATCCTTTTGGTCCCTTGGTAGCAGTCTAATCTTACAGGTTCATGCCCTCCTTTTACCAATCATTTGTTTCTCTTCTGTTCTGCCAGAGCTACCCCTCACTTGTGCCAGTCCAACTCATGTGTTACCGTGGTCTAAAGAGATATGTCCTGATTTATTAAAGCATAAAATGATTACTTTTTTTTAGGGAAAAGGCTTTTTTAAGATCATTTCACAGTTGCAGTTTGGGGAAAGAACATCAAAAAAGGTTGAACTGGCACATTCAATATCTTTATCGATGATGTTTGGGCCCCTCACAAGCCAATGAATGGTCTAGAGCACAAGTCTTATAAGGAGCTGTTGAGGGAACTGCGGTTGTTTAGCCTGCAGAGAAGGAGGTTGAGGGGAGACTGACCTTATCACCTTCTACAACTCCCTGAAAGGACATTGTGGAGAGGGGAAGTTGGTCTCCTCTTCCAAGTAACAGGCGATGGGACAAGAGGAAATGGCCTCCAGTTGTGCCAGGGGAGGTATAGATTGGGTATTAAGAAAAATTCCTTCACCAAAAAGCTTGTCAAGCATTGGAACAGGCTGCCTAGGGAAGGGGCTGAGTCACCCTATAGGTATTTAAAACACATATAGACGTGGTGCTTAGGGATATAGTTTAGTGGTGGACCTGGCACTGTTAGGTTGATCATAAGGGTCTTTTCTAACCTAAATGATTCTAAGATTCTAATTGCAGAGAGCATGATCTCCAAAAGGGAGCACTAGCAGAATTATCAGTCCTGCTATGGGCTGCCAGGGCTCTGGCTGCAAACACCACTGGGTGGTAGGTGAAGAGGGTGGGGAAAGTAGCAGAAAGGAAGATGTATGTGATGGTTCTGGGTTTTGGCAGCATTGCAGCATATGTAGTCATTTATATCATCACCTGAGTAAAATGCTGGTGACTCAGTGCTTTGATGACGTGATCTGTAGCACTGATAAGCAGTCATATGAAATAAAAATGTTTCACCCACCAGAGACTGATGGTGCATAGAGGTAACCATTTGCTTATATTTTCCACTTCTTAATAGATTTTTTTTTTCATTTTGCATCATGATCACTGACTATAAAATAGGAGCTGTGTTTGTAGTACCATACCAAATGATTCACTTTTATCTTCTCACTTCTAAAATCCAGTATAGGGCATATAGGGCAGGTGTGGAATGCCTTGCACTTGTTATCCAGGTCTGTTGGGAGCACTGCTCCAACTGGATGCTGGACAGGCTGACCCACTGGAGTTTCCTCAGTTCCCATCCTTTCTTCACTTTCTCCTACTTGCATCCCTCCTCTTCTCAGAGGAATGACTACAGCAGTGATCACTGTCCCCACTGCACAAATTGGTATAAAGTTGTGTTTTGTGCCACACCTACTCCATGCCAGAAGGGGAGGAGGATGGAGAAGTAAGAGCACAGTCTTTACTGACAAAGGGGTAAGGAGTCCATGGGAAAGCAGAGGTATCTGAAGAAGGATGGATGATGGAAAGGTATTTGAGGGAAAATACCCTTCCCTCCACCCCTCTCTTTGATTCTGTATTTATTATGCCGGTAATATATTTATTCAGTGCACTTGTCCACCTAAATCCTGTCCCTATCCAACTTAAAACTTAGGAATTATAGAACTATATTCTATGGTTACTTCATTTGATGTCCAGAGGATTTATTTCATAAATTTATACAGAGTATGAAACACGTTAGAAAGAATCTGCTACAATTTTGCTATCTGTATAAAATGCACACCTAGGTCACTCCCAGTGTGTGTTTGTTGGGCCATGTAAAGGAATAAGCACCCACTGAGCTAGGAATTCTGAGGAATTTGCATTATCATTATTTTGATAATGCAGTAATTCATCAGTTGTTTGTATCATATCATTTTCTAAGAGCTGGCTGTTTGCATACCAGAAGGGCTTAGGCAGACTGAATGAAAGGTGCAGTGATACAGGTGCCACACATACTGACTGTCCACACCTCCCTTAGGAAACTGTTTGCGTGGTATTAACTATAGCTTTGGTTTGCTGCAGAAAAAGAAACTTATCAAATACGTGCTACTGCAGAGGAAACCGATCTTCAGTTATTGCCATAGTGAGAGGTTTATCATTTGGAGTGCTATCCTGAAATTATTCAAGGCCATCCAACTAAGAGTAATTAATTTCAAAATACTGCATTGATGCTGTCTCCAGTGTGTTGTAACGTGATGCAGATAGCAGATCACAGCATCTGTTTGTGCTGTCTTACTCAGTTGGGTGGTTTTGGCTGTATGCTTGCAGTCTTAAGTAGTATACCAAATAAATTACATTTTATTATTAAGAGATTTGCAAATCTTTGCTGCCAGTTTTTGTTGAATGGATATGACATTTTTCTTCCTACATATCTAGACTTTCCTCTGCTAAACTGCACATCAAAAAAATTATTTTGAAAGCTTTTCAGATAATTTCTATTTCTTTGCTTCCTTTAAGTGACAAGGTTTTTACAGAGGATTAGAATTAGTATATGTATGCCATTGAGAGCCACTCACAGTTGAAACACAGTAAGTTAAACTTATCAGGGTACATCACTGTGCCTAAGAAATTACCTCATTGGTTAATGTCTCCTGAATTTAAAAAAAAAAAAAGTATCTTGAACTAGAAAATACATGGTAACTTACACAAGGTAAAAGCTTGATGAGGACAAATAGAAGGCAAATACGTATGACCTATACATTAATAGATGAGGTACTCAATGAGCTCCCTTTAGCTACATGCTATTTCAAAATCTTAATTAATTTATCTTTGTGATATGATTTTATATTGTAATATTTATGTTAGATAACACAAATAAAAAGCACAACCTATATTTTCTTATTTTATCTGGTAAACGGCACTCAAAGAATATGAAGCTAACCTGTAAATACTGTCTTTATCTTGAATCTAAGAACTGGTTTTGTTTATGTGAAAAACATTACATCTGCCAAAGATTAATGTTTTGGGAGCTCATGTCAAGATAACGGAAAGTCTTCTGTTTTTTAGGACTCTCCTTAATCAAAGTAATAAAAGTTTTACATTGTTACAAGATCTCAAGTGAGTATTTTCTTTAAAACAAGATAGTTAGAGCAGCTTTAAATTTGAATTTGTTTGAGGGTGGAATTGTTTGGGGTTTTTCTTAGTTCCTTTACTTTTTCCTATGGGTTGTTTTTGTTTTTTTCTTTAATATTCTTTTACTGAATTATACTGTTTTGAATTGGATGTTTTCTTGCATTTCATTTAGTGTGACAAGCTGAAATAAATTGAAGCAATACCCAAGCAGACTATTTTCCCCCTGGAAACAGGAAGAAGTTATTACCAAGAAAAGCCAGAGTTAGCTTGAATGAATCAGTTTCCAAAATGCTGTTTGGATTGACCAACCTTGTACACACACACTCATAAATAAAAAATGAATAGTGGTGGAAATGTTCTTACTGTACAATTGACATGGACACCCATGAACTGTAAAATAAGAAGACTGACTTAGTCAGGTTTTTATGGTTAGAATTTCTTAAGAAGTCGCTTTAAGTGTTTAAAAAATATATATTTATATATTTGTGTATATTTTGCAGAGATTGAATTCTAGGTTACCTCTTGGTTACTTTTCCAGGCCATGATTCTAAAAAGATAAGAATATTCTAAATCTTCAAGGAACATAAAATAACAAAGATCAAACCCATTACATGAACTCCCCCAAATCCATTCCCAGATATAATACCAGCTAGGTAGTGATTTATTCCAGGTGGCCAAAAGCCTGCTCCAGTTAAAGTTATTTGGGAAAGAATTTAGTTTTGTATCTGTAACCAATAGGCAAAGAATAATTCAGAGACATGTAGATTCTAAATTCTGCTCACTTCTTGCTCTAATGGCTTCCATGTCTAAAAGGTAATTAAGAAGTGGAAGACAAAATTATTTTTGCTGTCAACCTCAAGGTTCCAGTCATTAGTATATTAACAGGAGTTAACTGTCATCTATACAGCTAATCTGGAAGTGACCCATAAAAGCGGTACACATCTGTTAGCAGGTCGTAACAAGGCTCTGGTTATAATTGCTGCATTAACCTTCACGGAAACTATTTTTCCATTTCTAAATGAGGAATTAAAAGAGGTATAAATTAACCAGAAATCTTGAATTCAAAAAAACCCAAACAACAAACCTACAACAACCCTAAACATTAAAATGCCTTATCCTCAGATAGTCCACCTTGATTTTCAGACTAACTGGTCTGTAACTGGTTCATAAGCTGTTTTCCACTACTGCTTATGAAGTCTAATCTTTCAAAGTTCATTAACTCGTCATTGCTTTAGTAATTTCTTATGAGGCTATGCATAGACATATGTGAACCTGAACAAGGTCTACAGAAATAATAACTCATGAACTAGCTACATAATAATCTATTCCAAGTATAATGTATTGCTTGTAATTCTGACAGTGCAATAAGTCTCTACAGAAACTAAAGAACATTACCAGAAACAGTATGATTTGATGTTTTCAACAATATTTCCCTTCTTTTCTCTTGGAAGACTCATCAAGTGTATATAATTCCCGCTTCAGACCTACTAAAGCTGTCACACTGTCATATGATCAGGGGTCCTAAAATAGCTTTCTTTCTGCTACTCATCTTTTCAGCAAAGACTGGAGAGCTAAAGAACCTTGTAACTGCTATTATGTTTCTTGCCAGTGGGGTCAAGCTGGTACAGATCTGGCAAATTAGTTTTAGTATGCAAATCTTTGGTTCTGCCTGATCTATAGCTTTAAAGAAGAAATGAATAGGCAGAGTCTGTATGCCACTGCTCCTAATATTTACTGCACAGTTATTAACAATAAACATATACAGCCTGATTACTATTTTATCTTCTGTCTGAATGGTTAATTAACATCTTTGAAAGAGGCTTTCTTTAGTTTCTTGAGGCATTCTGCCCAGGATCACAAATTTTATAAGAACTCTTCTTTTTATGGCTTTCTTTTCCAGTTTATTCTCTATCCAGTTAACTAAATAAGCAAGTTGTCTGAGTTACATTTAAGACTTCGGAGGTAACAGGGTGAGACAAGTCAGGTTCACAGCTACTGGTAAGCAAAATAAGTTCATATCTGTGAACCTGGCCATGGAATCAGACTAGCTCAGTGGAATCAGCTCAACATTATCATATACAATAAACACTGCCTTGTGTATCCTTTAAAATTTAGAGACTTACTGATGGCTCCCCTCGTACTTGTCACACTTCTATGTGGTCTGCTTCTAGAAATGTAAGAATCTGCTTGTACCTTATTAGGCAAGCTGAAAGAGGAAACTCCAAAAGATAGTATTATTCTTTAACAAGCATGCAACATATTGCATTATCCCATAAAGTAGTATATATGAGGAAAAAAAAATATACATACCATGAAACAAGAATATGCCGCAGACTGGTCCCAGCCCTGACCATCTCTGGCAGGGACACCAAAGTTGAATAGGAACAAATTACTATGGCGGTTACTGATGGCATCAGAAAAGATGTGTGACCACATAGAATTTGTGTGTTGGTATTCCAGGCTTTTTATAGAAACTGAAATGAAACACAGTCTTCTGGCTCACAACCCTTACTGGGCAGACAGTCTCGTAACACACGTCTCACTACAATTTTATTTCTGCTACGGGTATTAAGGGACCGAGATCTAGAAAAACTAATATACTCAATAAAGTTACCAAGATATACTGTACCAATATAAAAACATCAAGATACAAGATATAATATCTATCAAAGATTTTATTTAATCTGTGTTTCATACAGAATACTTAAGTAATAGGAAAAAACAAATGAAGACAAATTTAAACACTTGCATCTCTAAACTTTTTGCAGAACCTGAATAACCATGTATCATCATTCTCTTCTATTTCTTTCAGCCAGCAGACTTCACAGGAAAGCAAGCACTGAAGCAGATTAAAGAAAAGGGGCTCAAACGACGACTGGTTTATCTTACTGTGGATACAGATAATGTCGATCCAGAGGGAAATGAAAGCGTGTGGCATAATGGCAAGGTAAGGACTACAGATCATGGTACAAGAAACTAGTGTTAATTCTCCAAGAACAGAATCTATATTTGTGTTTCAACTGTGAATACATTATTTCTCTTTTACTGGCAGAGAACAATTTGATGCTATGATAACCACTCTTGAATCTTCAATCAGAAAGCAAAGACTAACTAAATAACTGCAAAAACTAAATAGCAAAAAAAAAAAAAAAGTGAAATAGCATCAGGTCACAGAAACTAGAGTTGGAACACACAGAAATATGAACTCATCCATTCTCTTCTCCTGCATGTTCACCACTATTCTAACAACACTTCTGCTATTCACTTTAAAAGAAACAAAACACAGCAAAGTTTAGGCCTCCACACCAGTACAGATTACCTATTGTAATGCTCACTAGGAATTAAGTTATTGTATATAGCAAATATATGTACTTGCATAGTGTTTGTTCCAGTAAAAACTATTTAACACAATAGGAATAGTTTGTTTTTTCAAGGAGCACAAACTTCAACTTCACATTTTAAGGTGATGTCACCCATAATAGAGAATATTATGAACTGCATGACACACTTGAAATTTACTTGATGTCTGCAGTGTAAATACAAAAAAAATAGTATATGAGCTGTATAGTTGTTTGTTTTGTTAGGGTGGGTTTCTTTATTTGTCTGTTTAGTTGGTTGGTTTTTGTTTGTTTGTAGTTTTGGTTTTGTTTTTATTTTTTTAAGAAAATCTCACTGTATCTTGAAAATAAAGATAAATGTTTGTGTGGGTTTTTTCAGGTTATTGGCAATACCACATCTGGAACTTTCAGTTACAGTGCTCAGCAGAGCCTGGCTTTTGCATATGTTCCCACAGAACTCAGCAAAGTTGGAGAGAAATTGGAAGTTGAACTTTTAGGAAAAAATTATCCAGCAACCATTATACAAGAGCCACTAGTGCTGACTGAACCAACGAGAATGCGCCTTCAGAGAAAGGGTGAAAGTCCCAAAATATAAACACAGATGAGGATACAACAAATTGTGCAGTAGGAAATAGTTCTTTTGATACGCATGAAATTAGGAGAAACAAACAACTCAGATTTGCTAATTACTAAGCAGAAGATCCTCATTGCAATAATCAATGAGCTATTCAGTGGTGTTACCCTCTTGCTTCCTCTTGCTCACGTTGGAGGTCTGAGCACAGTTAATGAACTCGTATGTGTTCCCCCTTCTTGGTAGCTCTTGTGAACAGGAAGTGGCCAGGAAAAAGTAGATCATTGATTCAACTTGCTCCCACTTTGGCCAGCAGATGTGAATTAATGCTGAGGAGAGAGCTGCTCTTGGTATTGACCAATAGCAAATTCTTCCTCCTCCTTGACAGTCACAGTTCCTCCTTTGCCTGCCCTGAGGGTAAAGTAGCTTATCCTGGGTCCTTACAACATAGCATTGCAAACATCATTAAAATAATATCACTAGTTCTGCACAGAAATGCTTCCTATGGAACTGAAATACATCCCACGAATCACTGAAAATAATAAAGACAATATTAAAAGCAAACTGAACTGTGAACATTTTTTCCAATGTGTCACCCTGGCAGAAATTCTTACAGAAGATCAAAATCTAGTTCGTTGTAGGAATAACAAAGTTATAGGAAGGCCATTCTTCATTATTTTATATGAATCATCTGCTAGATTACATGTAATATTCTACAACACACAGGATGTTATTGCTCAATTTTGAACTTAAAGTACTGTGTCAGTGATTTACTGTTCTAAATCTGGAAAGCTAGGCTGACACCAGAGAACTTCTGTTCTTCCTTTTCCTGTTATTTATAGATTGAACAGCAGTAAGGGCCGTATGCTGTTACACAGAAACATTAACAATGAAAAAATATAATGAAATCCACAGCAGAGAAGCTTTATTTAGTGTTCAATATTCGATAACCCAAATAAACAGCATTGGGATAACGTAAAAGATGTGAACATAATAAATTATTAAAACACTCTTCTGAATTCCATAATATGCTGTTCCATAATATGTTATTCTGTTCACAAAGGCTGGGAACAACAGAAGAAGGGCTAACGGGTATAAACTGGAGAAGAGCAGATTTAGATTAGACATTAGGAACAAATTCTTTACAATGAGGGTGATGGAGCACTGGAACAGG
>BJBW01013067.1:290-21355 GCA_004320125.1 Scolopax mira | reverse complement strand
AGGTGAGGCTCGACAAGGCCCTGGGCAACCTGGTCTAGTGGGGGGTGTCCCTGCTGACTGCAGGGAGATTGGACTAGATGACCTTTGAAGGTCCCTTCTGGCCCAGATGATTCTATGATTGTTATCTACACAATTGGACAACAGGATCGGTGACCAATGTGCAAGTGTGCTTGTGTATTTTTTCCACTCACATTTCTGTCTCAGGAAAGGGATATTCACCTGGGCTTTGGGATTTTTTGAGTGCTAAAAACATAAGAAAACAATGCAAGCTAGTCTCTTTGTAAACTGTATTTTCTTTAATCCAAATTTGCAAAATTACTTGAAGAAAACAGACTATTAGTTTTGCCTCAGTGTATGTTTGAAATATGATTTAAAGTGCTACCAAAAAGTACTGGCAAAGAAACTGGCTGATACAATGCAAGGAAAATGCTTACTCTGCAAACTTGTAAATACTTCAAGAAGTCTTAAGTAAGGCTAGCTCATTGCTTGTTGTTAAGTATATGCATACCATTCTCACAGGATTGAGTTTTTAAACTATTTGTCAAAAAAGGGCAATATCTAGAAAATTAGAAATCTATGTATTTAGCTTTCAAAAGACCAAACTTGAGATGTTTTATATCAATGAGTTAGTTATAGATATATGTGAATTAAAGAAACAGACAGAGCTCAACTGACTTTCTGTTTCCGTGGGTTTTGGAATTGGCTACATAGTATGTAACATGTGAATTAATTGAGAATTGTACTGGTACCACTTTAACATCTGTTATTGCCCGTGTACAAGTAGATGTGTTGTTCACAAGGAATGCATCTTCATCCTTGAACATTTGTTCTGAGTGAACAATTACATTCTGTATTTAGCTCTGGCTATAAACCTCCCAGCTGTGTTTAACTCCTCAGATACATGAAGCAAAGACTTCCTTAAGGAACATTTCAGAGCTAGTGGAGAACAGTAAGGGAGAAGGTTTTCATACAGGACCTATGTATCCTGCCATTGATATTTTTCCAGTGAACCTAGTGTTTTGCCACTCCTGTACTACTTAATATTGAAATTCCTGGATTCTTGTGAATTTGTGTATTTTGTTACTTTCTACACTATTAACGTTTTTAATTCCATTTTGTGTGCATCTACACTTACAGTACTAGAAGTTTGAAGTTAAGTAAATCTGAGTTTGACTAAAAGGTCCTTTCCCATTGCAGGGAAAGATGGGGTTAAAAGTTGACTGTTCTAAACCTTTGAAATTCTAGGTCATGTAGTATTTTATTTAAAAGAATTCTGCCATCTAATTCATGTGTAGTGTTTGCATTGAATGCATTGTGTGTGGGTGAAAACTCGCTGTGTATCTCTAAAGTTGTAAACAACAACTAAGTTTACACTTTTATGATACATTTTGCAACATTGCCACTTCATGAAAGCAAACCAAAAACGCTCTAGACTTAGTATTTTCTCATATATAAATTCAATGGCATTAGAACTTGAACCAAGCAGCCTTAAAAACAAAGAAATAAGTAAGACTTTGCAAATATTTATTTTTCAGTAATTGGCAAATTGTGTTATACGATGTTCACTATGTGTGAATTTTGCCTGATAGTAGCCTCCAATTGACATCTATTTAATAGATAAATAGTAAATAATATTGTGTAATTAATTTTTAATAAACACATTATGTATCATTATTATTATAGGGAAAAAGAGCTTGCAGACGCTCTAGAAGAAGGAGGCTGTGATCTTGAAACTGTGCGAAACATCATTCAAGGAAGGCAGTTGCCTGCTGATCTGAGGGCCAAAGTCTGGAAGGTGAATATGAGCTTAAAACAAGAAGCAGCAAATACTTGAAATAGTGTTTGTTGATGATTTAATTACCAGGCATCTATACAGAAGAGATGTAGAACTGGAATTTTGATGTGCATGTATGTTAATTCAGTTTTAGAATTTTCCTCTTCTTTGAGTTCAGTGATTCAGTAACTACAAAAGGATACTGAAATGTTTAAAGGGTTTTCTATTTTTGTTTTCAGATTGCACTTAATGTTGTAGGAAAGGGGGACAGCCTGGCATCCTGGGATGGCTCTTTAGACCTGCCAGAACAGAGTATAATTCATAAAGATTGCCAAGAGCTAATTGGTAAGTTCAGTTATATTTGAGCCACTTCTGTGAAAACTTCTTTACTCTCAAGTGCCTTAGAATTTTGTTATTTGAGTTAAATAACCTGAGTGATGTTTACATTTTGGAGGAAGCTTTGATGAGTAAGATGAGAAGGCAGAGAAAATCAGAAAGAACTTGTAAGAAAACAGTAGTATCTTACCTTGAGACTGACTCTGAGACGGGTGATGTCATGGGAGTTTGAAGTACTAGCTTTTAAGTGATAGTTTGCATGGTCAGAGCCAAATGGTAAGAAAGCTCTAGGAGTTGAAAAAAAAAATTGTTGGTTTTTTTTTTCCCAAGCTCCATCTTTTACACCAGAGACACTTTTTTTCCATAGAGTCATTTTTCAGTTGTTTAATGACTGGTACTTAATATGAAAAGCTGCTGTAGCACCAAACCTTATAACCTCTTGTAACCTCTAAGGGAAGAAGTATTTTAAACATACTGGACTTCAATGACTATTTTTTTGAAAGGTATTTTTTGATAGTGTTTTCAGGAAAAATAAAAGTTTATGTTTGTGAAAGCTTAGAGTCTGGTAGGGTTTATTTTCCTACTTTCCCTGTCCTGTAAAGGAAATGGGGGGGTTGAAAATTCCACTGTGTTATTTAATCACAGTATCTTTTCTGGAAGATAGAAAGACCTCTCAATCTGTATTTATAACATATAAAATCAAGCACTTTAAAGCCTGTTAGTGTCTCCTTCTGTCTTTATTGCAAATATTTTGTAATATGTAACAACATTAAACTGGTTAAATTAATAAATTTCAAGTTAGTTCAGAATGAAGGTTATACAGAGATTTAAATTTTGGATTTGATTAAATCTCTCTATTTCGGTGTTTAAGTGAAGCAAGTAGTCTCAGAATTTAAAATGAATCTTCAGATTGCATTTGAGTTTTATGTACAATTTTATTTTCCTGAGAGGTAGAGGAAGGGAAATGGCAAATATTGACTGGTTTGGATGGGAAAGTATTAAAGACTTAAGTACTAAAAACTTCCCTCAACAATACTGAGACTCATGGTCTTCTTGAGGGGAAGAAAGGCTGGCTAGAAATATAATGCCGCTCCATTAATATAGTATGTAGGCATCTCTTCCACCCATTTGGGACATAATGTGGTTATTTCTTCTCTTACTGTAAGTTAGTTTAGCTATAGTAAAATTGACATAATCATAAGTGGATTAAAACAAATTTATCTCTGAAATATATAATTCATAAGTACAATGTTAGATTTGTCATTAAAAAATCTAAATAGATGTTTAATATTAAAGCTGAAAATTGTACGAAGTTACACAAAAGTCTGGTTTCACTACAGTCTCTATAATAAATACCATTATAATTAACTGTAAGTAAGCTAAGTATTTATTTTGTCACATGGAGGAAGTAATAATTTGGGATATGGTGTTGATGTATTTCAGATGTCTTAGATTCATTGCCTTAAGTGAGGTGGATGCCAGTATTTTTTCTGAAGTGTTGTCAGCCTTTTAACTAAGAGTATATAAAATGATAATTTGGAACTAATGAAAACCTAAGCTTTGTCTATGTATCAAATTTAATAATGACAGTATTTAAGAAGTCTTTAGCTTGTTCCCTTAATTACAGAACTGGTTTTGTGTCAATTTTCATCCAAATGCAACCATATAAATTAGTCTGGCATTAAATAGGGGCCACATTTACTTTTCAGTACCTTATAACATTTGTATGAATTTGAAGACAATGTACTAGATTGTATAAATGATTCTATGTTCATGGTTAGTGTATCTTCTAATTAGCTACATTATCAAATCGAATTTAAAAGCCAGATGTAGTTGTAAATAATCAAATCATCTCTCTTTTTGTAGTTACCCTAACAGCACCTAATTTAAACTATTGTCAGGCAAATTACTTTGAAGTAGAGATTAAAAATGTGATTTATATGTTAATACTAAAATTTAAGTCTGTAAGCTTAGTTGATTTCAAACTACTGATTTTCATAAATTTGCATGTCAGTGGGCTTTTGAGGAATTGGAGGTATGCATTGTGGGTTGATTAGTGTTGAGATTAAAATGAATTTGTTGTAGAGTTGAGCGTAAATTATGTGCTGAGCACATACAATAGGAATGGAAGAGGGGCATTCTATGCATTAAAAGAATTTACCTCTCTTTTTTTCAGAATTCATGTGAAACAAACTTCTTTCATCCTGTTGTGATTTTCAAATGATATTTAAATGCCTTATCCTAGTTGGGTTATAAAATCACTTGCATTGTGATGCCTTTTTGGATGCTTTCTGTAAGCATTTAATCCAAGCTGCTAGTTTTTTTGTTTACCTTTTTTGTTGCTTTTTTTTTTTCCCCAAGCAGTTCTTATTGGTGCAATTGTGCTATGAAATAGTCTCTTTCAGTTTGTTTGTAAGGCCATTAATATGGTCCATATTTCTATTTCAGAGCAGTTGTCAGTGCCAGAAGAGAAGTCAGTATTACTCCTGGATGTCGAGTCTGTTATTACTTTTTATTGTAAATCCCGCAATGTTAAGTACAGTTCTTGCCTTGGCTGGATCCATCTACTCAAACCTCTGGTGCACCTTCGTTTGCCACGCAGTGATTTGTACAACTGCTTTTATGCTATTATGAATAAATTCATTCCAAGGTAAAACTCTCTTTCTTTTGCCTGTGTACTATTTTTATTGGCATTAAAAGTATTTTCTGAAAGAATGCGAGTGTTGGTTTTGGCCAGAGGAGCGATGTTTGTCGCAACTTGTCGAATTCCTTCATATGATAATAAATCCAACCATCTTTCAGTAGCTCTTCGTTTGAAGAACAGGAGATAATTGAGTTGGTTTAAGATGTAAATAGTTAATATGTCACTGATGTAGACTCAATGTGTCTTTTAACAACAACTGTAATTTCATGCAGTATCAAAAATATTTCTTTAGGAACTATCTCATTCACATACATTCCGTGAAAGGATTTTTTAATTTCCCTTTGTAGCATTTTTAATATTTAAATGCTTTTCTTCCTATCAGTTCAGTGTACTTCATAAGCAATATTAAGTCTCAAAATCTCCTTAGGAGTAGTTGATATTATCCCTGTATTCTACTGAGTTGGAAGTGAAATTATTTTTGGAAAAGCTGTTAGATTTTTTTTTTTTTAAATAAATATTTAAATAGTAGATCTTTGTGCTGTTATATGGATGTTCTCACTAAAGTATTTTTTTATTTATGTTGAAGTAGCACCATGACAATCCAGAGATTTATTTTGTTTAAAAAAACAAAACCAAAACAAACAAAACCAAAAGAAAACAACAGAACCTCCCCCAAAACCCCAACAACAACAAACCAGACTCTCCTCAAGTAGTGTAGGCTAGTTACCAGGGCACTTAATTTATTTCTATTTAGGTAATTTTTCTTTTTTAATTGTTTTTGCTTGGTTGTGGTTTTTTTTTTCTTACTAGACCTTCCAATGGCTGAGCCTGCTGCTTCCATGGGGCTTCTAGCCTAGGAAGTAATGGATAGGTACAGGAGTTCACAATTCTTGATAAGTGGGTTTTGGGGGGGTGGTTTTGGTTGGGTTTTTGGTTTTGTTTGGTGTGTTATTTTGCGTGGTGGTTTTTTTTAACTGGCTGTTTATTAAGGGTTGATTACTGCAATGGGTACCACAAGTAAAAAATTGCTGAGCAAAACAGTTGAGAAAAATGGCTAAACAATGTTGTTTCACTCTCAGTAGAAATGTGGAAGGATTCTTTTTTAAGTTATTTTTGGGTATATAACCGTTCTTAATGTTATAAGGTGGTCAAGAATTGACTGACTGACTGGAATAACTGACCATATTTACCATTCGAAGAAAGTAATTTGCAAGTCTAGATTTTTATGCTAAATTTATTAATAGAGTGTTTTTCTTCTTTTTACATTTTTTCTCCTGTTAACTTAATGAGAAGTCAGAGTTCTTGTGATAATTTCAAAATAGGATCCCTATATATAATTTGCTGTGAATATTTCCATTTCAACACCATAGACATACCTTGTTTGAGAAAGTTAGGGTTTGGAGTTCTGTGGTTTGAGTTTACTTAACTTTTTAAACACTTGAGATGTTTACAATATGATCATGTAAACAACATGTTTACAAACATGTTTACAATACAAATGATACAACAAAGTAACACTTTGTTACTAATGTCTTTAAAAAACTATTTCTTCTTTTTAAGTACCCCTGTATTTCAACCTTGATGAGTTGACATTTAATTGTTATTCATGTATGAAGTAAGCATTCCAATGGTTTATATTTTTTAACTCTGTTTTTACTTGACACTTGATACTTTACTATCAAGTAGTACCATGCCAGCCTTGTTTTGATATTTAAATCTGTTTTAAATACTTCTGTATTGTATACTCTATCAAGTATTGGCAGTATTTCATTCTTTCTTCTGCATTATTAATATAGAGAGGTTTTCAGTGTTTGTGGACGTTGTGAATTAAAAGAACAATATAGGAAATTACATAATCACAACTAATAAAGAATTGCTACTGTAAGTCTGAGAAGTGGAATATTAGGTGGCATTAATGGTTATTTTCACTGCTGCTTTTTAGGGATTGTTTTATGAAAGGAAGACCATTTCATCTCTTTAGACTGCTTCTTCAGTACCATGAGCCTGAACTCTGCTCCTTTCTTGACACTAAGAAGATGACTCCAGACTCATATGCACTCAACTGGGTAATAAAGTGAAAGTAGGGAAACATCATGAAAAATAAATTTCTGTTAACATTTAAGTATATGTTACCAGTTTATGGAAGAGTAGTACAAGAGATTAGAACTGCATAGGTTGAAATATATTGCACGTGTTAATATAGTGTGGGCTTTTTTTGGTTTTGGTTTAAAATAAGATATGAGATCTAGTTAATGTCACTATTTTATTGTACTGGATGTTAATTGAGCTACTGATGTTAAGAACTGCTTGGAATAAGTAATAATGACAGCAACTGACATATACTCAAAAAGTAACAAATTATGATGTTAGTTTTTATAGTGGGCAGCTGTATGGTTGTAGATATGGATAAACATCAGCCTAATGTGTCTTCTAAAGTCAAATTACTAATAGTTTTAAAAATCTCTGTGCTCATAGATATATTTGACTGCCTCATATGGTGCTATGCCTTATACAATTTAGGCACATATATTTTACAGAATTGATCATTTCTTCTTCATCTTAACTTCAAAACTGCCTTGAGTTGGGAGTAGTTATAAAGACGATTACCTCAATCATTTGGGTTTTTTTAAATAAAGTTTGTGTAGCAGGACTACAATATAAAGCAGCAAAATTCTCATGTTTCAGTGCTACTTAGTATGTACAATACAAAATTGCAATACGGTGCTTGTAGAGGCAAAGTCTGTAAATTAATAAAGAAGGCCTTATACGCCCAATGAACTCTCTAGGTTCTTCTTTCATATCCATTGGCTTTGTAACATTTTTCAGAACTCCATTACTTTCAGTTAAAGAAATAAGACTGACATGAATTATTAAACTGCAAGATCTGTATTTGTGGGTTTTTTAGATTATGTTTTTTAGGCTGCTACCGATTTTAATATTAGAATGTGTCCAGAAAGAATTCACAAATTCTGAAAATCTGCCTTTTACCAGTCATCAGCCTTCAAAAGAGGAACCAGGTCTTTTCTGTAGTAAATACAAACTTCTTTGAATTTGTTTGTTAAAATTTTTTGTTCCATCTATCAAAAAGCTCAGTCTATAGAGGTATTTTTAACGTTTAGAACTACATAAGCAATATTCAGAAGCCTTTATTGCGTTGTTGTTCAGGGACATTTTATCTTTGGTTGTGTTTGACTCGGAATGGGATAAATCTTCTTACTTTTTGTTATAAAAGTATATTAGGAAGTGTTGAAATATTCCATGGTCGTGTTTAAAAACAGATACTGAGCTTTTGAAGGCTGTGGCTCTTCTACAGAGTTTATATGTGTCAGCAAATTCCATAAGACCCCAGTGAAGCCAGCTTTTGAGTTATGCATTTGAGTTAGGTGTGATTGTAGACATTATCTGGCATGTATGAAAAGAAGCTCCTACCTTTTATCCGCTCTGAACTGTGCATATCAGAGAGGATGCATTTTTAAATGGGAACATGGAAACAGGCAAACAGGTTATTAAATGATAATGAAAATTTTCTGTTGATTGCAAATGTTTAATTACTCGGCCATAAAGCATCGTAACATTAAGTGACATTGTCAAAGTTATGTGCGACCATGTTCCATTGGCTTGGTTCTGCTATGAAAAATAGAAAAAATGTTGTTTACAGGATCCTTTCAAAATCGTATTTGCTAAGCTAATTGAGTAAATACATTCTCTTATTATTGTCTTGTTGGTATAATTGGTATTTAGGCAGTGGCTAAAGGATTCCAGCCTCATTGTGTTTTCTCTGGTTGAATTCACAAGGCTGATAATGCACAGCTGAGTTTGCCTTCACACTAGGAATATTCATTCACATATAACCTGTAGCATTACTGCACTGTTCCCAGAAAAATTGTTTCTGAGGATAGAACCATCCTTCAGTACCTGGTGCAAATGTATGTTTTAACATAAGTTTGTTGTTATTTTCTTTTAGATATCTTGTGTCTGTTAAAAATGTTATCGTGATAAGATTGTTCCTGATTATTGCTTTTTCTCACACTATTTTCCAAATTTTTAGCTTGGAAGCCTCTTCTCATATTACTGTTCAGCTGAAGTCACTCAGGCAATATGGGATGGATATCTACAACAAGCAGATCCATTCTTTATTTATTTCTTAATGTTAATCATCCTTGTCAATGCAAAGTAAGTAAGTAATTAATTCTTTGGGACATTTCTTACTGACACAGTTTTAATCCACTGCTGTTTCATTTTGGTTTTACTGACTTAATCTGTGCCTGTGACTTTACTGTTTTCAGAGACGTTATCTTAGCACAACAATCAGATAAAGAAGAAATGATAAGTAAGTACTTCTCTTATATAGCTGATAGTGAAATATTTGCCATATAGTATTATCCCCATTATTATTTTTAATTACTAAATAACTGAAATATTTAACTACTTCTCTGTGACTTTCTCATTAATGAATCCCCTCACCCAGTAATTCCTATCTTACTATTCTTGTGTTGCATCACATTTGCCCTGTCTTTAACGTTGTTTTCTTGTGTTTCCTTTTAGTGCTCCCACACAGTTTTATACTTTGATTTGGAGCACTTGAAACAATCAATGTTTCTAGGCCCAAAGCAGCACTTTCAAATCCTTCCCTAAATCTACTTCACTTGTTGCATTTTCCAGATTATTATTTGTATGCACTTGATTTGAGCCTAATTCATTGTTCTTGTCTTACTCTCTTCTGTTTTTATAGAAATTGCATTAAATTTCTTGTGATCCTATTGCACCAGCCTTTTTATGCTTTTTTTTTTTTTTTTAACATTATATAATTAATGATCTCCTAGTAGTTAAAAATGAAGGCACTTGGAATTTTGCGTCTTTGCCATATAGTGCAGAACTATACCCTTGTGCTATCTTGGGCATACAACAGTACTACTGATTAAGTACTCTGTTTTAGAGGATTCTATTGGTCATCCCCTTTAGAAAAGGCAGCTGACTTAGTATTACAACCAAAAGCTAAAACTATACAAAGGTAAGAGTGTATAAAATAATTTGCGTAGAATGTTTGAACTTCTAGCAAATAGCATAGGATTCTTATGTATAAGACGTATTTCCTGTATCTTCTCTTTCCACCTGGAGAGTGGATCAACATTTATGTTTAATCAATAGACTTAATTGTGTTAGGCCTTACTAAAACTAAGTTATTTTATGATGTGAAAAGTTGTGTGGGGGCTTTTTTTCTATGTCTGAAATAATGGTGCACTTATGTTGTTTGTATATCTCAGAATTCTTAGAAACTTCACCAGCCAATCTTGATTTAGAGGATATAGAAGATCTTTTTTCTTTGGCACAATATTACTGTAGCAAAACTCCAGCTTCTTTCAGAAAGGTAATAACAAAGTAATTTTGAAATTCTCTTCTTTTTGATGACTTTTAAGCTCCTGCTGATAGTACCTTTGAATATTTCATTGTGATGATTTTTTAAACAATTTTTTCATCTTGTTTCTCTAGTGATATTTACTGTTAGGATCTTTGAAAGATAAGTAGGTTAAGTGAAACATGTCATGGAATCATAGAATGGTTAGAGTTGGAAGGGACCTTAAAGATCATTTAGTTCCATCCCCCCCGCCATGGGCAAGGACACCTCCTACTAGAGCAGGTTGCTTAAACCCCCATCCAGCCTGGCCTTGAACACCTCCAGGGATGGGATATCCACAACTCTGGGCAACCTGTTCCAGTGTCTCACTACCAGACTTCACCAAACTGTCACACTTTTCAAATAGGATGGATAGTGGCTTAGCAGCAGACTTAACTCTATCAGGGCTTTCGCTTTCCAAACCTGATCCCTGGCTGCTTGAACAATTTCTCTATATTCCTCCCAGGTTACTTAACCTTGCTTCCATCCTCTGTAGGCTTCCTTTTCTGTTTGAGTTTGTTCAGGAGCTCCTTGTTCAGAGATAAGCCTCCCAGCAGAGAATATATCCTATATATATTACAGGGAATATCCCATATCCCTCATGTATTCCCTGCGATGTTCTCACTTCATGACTGCTAACCTTGCTTTGCAAAACAAGTTCTTGTAAGAACTGATGAAGCAAAAATGCCATACTGACCCAATTGCATTGTAATAAGCTGCACAGCAGTCCTAGCTCTACTTCCAACAGCCAACAGGAAAAAGTCACTCACTAGAGATAAAGCTGTCACCACCTGCACTGTTCTTGTAGTTCTTCCTTACTCAGAATATCTGACTTCAGTGAATTAATGAAATAAAAGTAGTTGATAGTCATTAGCTTTGGCTTGTATGTACTTTCTCTGATGTGTATAGACAGTTATGTGAGGGTTTGAGAGAAAAAACAAGCAAGCAAAGAAAACTGAGCTGTAAAACAAAACCCAGAGCTATTTCATCATATTGGCATAGTGAGTGTGGTGAACAAGGGTGTTTGTAATGGAAGCTCAGGCCATGCCATAATTTTCAGAAAAAAATTTCAGTCAAACAAAAATTTGATGACTATGTGGACAAGATATGTGTGTATTGGGCTTAATATTTGTGACATGGTGCATATAGTTTTACTTTAAGCCTTTACATCTAAATACAGTGGCTTCAGTTAACTTTTTTTTTTTTCCTCTTGCCTTATTAGGACAACCACAGTCTTTTTGGCAGCAGCTTGCTGGGCCTCAAAGATGATGACACAGACTTGAGCCAGGCTCTCTGTCTAGCTGTTTCTGTGTCTGAGATTCTTCAAGCAAATCAGCAACAAGGAGTCAGTACATTGAATTATTCTTCCCTTCCTCCCCCTCCCTCCCAATTTCATGGAAAAAGGAAAGAATCACTTACTACTTTGTTTATCACGAATGTTTTTAAGTGCTAACAGCACAGGTGAAGTAGCTATTTCAGGAAAAAGGGAAGTTTTCTCCTTTGTAATTAATAAGCTGACTGCAATGCATTTGCATTGTAGCAACTAGAGCTACAGCACAGGGGAGCTTAGTGCAGCTGATTTCAATCTGAGGAGTGAGATCTTAAGGTAATATCTCACTAATTTGATTTCCTTTCCAAATGCAGCTATTGTAGAAGAAAATTTAAGACCTCCTACTCAGTACCTTTTGAGAAGAATGCCGTTATGAAATATCTGTCTGTCAATTAAAGGTTTAAACAAACAAACAAGATTCAAGTTTTTTCTGTAGTAGTTAATTACACACATACTTAGATGGAGGGATTTCACTTAGAGAATTTATGACCAATATATGGATAATAGCGTAGCTACACTACAGTGTTCCTTATTGACTACTGGCTTTTTGTAGCAGTTTCCATGTCCTGATTTCATCATGCATACTTTTTGTTTCCCTAGTCCAAGTAAAGTTAAGCATCTGTTTCTATAATGTTTAAGTCGGTGGGATATAAACCTATCCTTGTGTGCTGTGCCAAATAGTAATGGACTGTTGGATTGGGACTTCAGAGTTGTCCCTTCCAATGTCTTGTTGATGGTGTGCCCTCATACTCACTATGTCTCTTCTCAGAGAGATATTATATAATTACATTGTGTGCACTTTTGTGATCTTTTTTCATGTGCAAGCAGATATATTAATGGAAAATCATTATTAGAATATTGTTGGTGGTCTGGTAACTGTAGAAGTTCAGATTAAACGAATGAAACAAAATTTTCCAATAGTTCTTAGCCTCTTTGAGGGTTTCCTTTAGTATTGGAATTGGTATTAAAATATAATTGAATTATACACCTTCCCATCAATAGTTGCAATATTTTATACTTTTCTAACAGACCAAATCTTTCTCTTCCAGGAAGGAGTAAGATTTTTTGTAGTGGATTGTCGTCCCGCAGAGCAATACAATGCTGGGCATTTATCAACAGCATTCCATTTAGACTCTGATTTGGTTTGTATGCTTTTTGTTTCTGATTTTTGAATCCTAAGTGAAATAGAAGGAGAGAGAAATGTTTGTCTTGAAAACTAATTTATCCTTTGTTTAGACTCTAGTCTGTGGACTGCAGTGTCTGGAAACATCTATGTGATGAGGTTCCAAAAGTTAGCTTCTCCAAAGGAACTATCATTTTACAAAGAAGTTTTGCTCCTAATGGCATTAGAATTTGGGATTCCAGACTTCCTGTTCTTTGTCTAGAACTGGAAAACTCCTATAGGCTAAAGACTAGACGTTGCTTGGAGGAGACATTTCTTTTTAGCATCATAATTTCTAATGAAAGGTGTCATTAATTTTAACAAGGAACTTCCCTCCGCCAGACAGTTACTACAGCCTGCTTGTAAAGAGCATATGGCTTGAAAGGGATTTGGTTACTCCCTTGGTTTTGCTGTACAATATGAGCAAGAAAGTGCATAATTTTGGGACTGAGATGTACTACGGACTAATTACTTCATTAAAGATTTTGCTTATGATTTATTGTCATTTGATTATGAATTCCTAACAACATTCAATCATATTTTTTCTCTCCTCTTTTCCCCAAATCACTTATGGTTCAACTCTTATATTTCACTTCAAGCAGTGTATGGGTGCTGTGTGGAATGATTTTTATGTATATAAACCACAAAATGGTATTTTACCTTTCTTAGTTAAGAAGCACAGTCCTGCATGTGTTATCTTTACCTCCTTGATTACAATGAAGTATTATTCAGTATTATTTACACAAGTATATTTATATAGGAAAGAAAAGGAGGCTGAGAGGTGACCGTATCACTCTCTACAACTGCCTGAAGGGAGGTTGTAGTGAGGTGGGTGTCAGTCTCTTCTCCCAAGTATCGGGTGATATGACAAGAAGTGGCCTCAAGTTGTGTCAGGGGAGGGTTAGGTTGGATATTAGAAAAAATTTCTTCACTGAAAGGGTTATCAAGCATTGGAACGAGCTGCTCAGGGAAAGTGATTGAGTCACCATCCTTGGAGGTATTTAAAAGATGGGTAGACATAGTGCTTAGGGATGTGGTTTAGTGGTGGACTCGGTGGTGCTACTTTAACAGTTTGACTCAATGATTTCTTTTCCAATCTAAACAATCCTATGATACAATGTTCTGGATTTTAGCCTAGCTCAAAAATTATTTAGGAAAAAACTTTCCCCATTGTATGTGGGTATCCTTCTGCTAGCCTTAATTGAGTGTCATATTCAATGAAGTAGAAAGAGGCATTAAAAATCATTAAATAGTTTAAAAGCCTAGTAATATATGAAAAAGAAGTCCATGAAGACAATTCTTAAATTGGATGGAATTAGTTTGTATATATTCAAATTACATATTGGAATCAAGTTCTGCGGTGTGTGTCAGCTGGTGAAGGTTAGGATACTTCATGAACCACGCTGGATGAATGTCATCAGGTTCATCTGTTATTGGAAGTTTAATGCCAGGAAGCCACTGTAGGGAATAATCTTTGAGATGAAAAAGCCATTAATGGAACTTCTTCACTGTTCTTTACATATCATGAGATCTGGTTCAGGCTGTCTTTTGTGTGTTTGTCTTAGTGCAGATGTTGCCTTGCTTGTGCTCAACAAATTATAATAATTTTGAAAGTTTGTATCTCTTTGCAAGTTGTGTTACAGTATGTTGATGCCGAACAGCACTTTTCATTTGTTCATTCCACAGATGCTTCAAAACCCATCAGAATTTGC
This sequence comes from Scolopax mira, assembly GCA_004320125.1. Lineage (NCBI taxonomy): Eukaryota > Metazoa > Chordata > Aves > Charadriiformes > Scolopacidae > Scolopax > Scolopax mira. The sequence continues at coordinate 7,002 of BJBW01013067.1, read as the reverse complement.
ACAGTCTGTAAAATCCCTATTAGAAGCACAAAAACAATCTATTGAGTCTGGCTCCATAGCTGGTGGGGAACACCTCTGCTTCATGGGGAGTGGCAGGGAAGAAGAAGATATGTATATGAACATGGTGCTAGCACACTTCTTACAGGTACACCTACATTACTCTTAATTTTAGTAGCTAAAATAAAGTGTATCTGCACATGTCATTGATGCTAAAGAACAAAGTGTTTTCCCTTTAAAATCTTAACAGTTTTTTACATTACTCAAGTTTACAGTTTTTATGAAATTAACCCGTTTCATTACTGTGCTTGCAAAACTTATTCTACAGATTTTTACTTCAACTAAAAATTACTATTCTGTCTATTTCAGAAAAATAAGGAGTATGTAAGCATTGCCAAAGGAGGATTTATGGGTAAGCTTATTATTAGTAAGCTTTGGCTTGAGAAAACTTGGTAACTGTACGCTGTTGATATTTTTCTTAGGCTTTGGTTAGAAATGTGGAAATTCCTTCTTTATTCTAACTTACTCTTGATGTTTAGCCTCTGTAAATTGCAGGTCCATATGAAGATGCTACTTCATAATTACTATTATTTGTTGTTGTGTTTTCTTAAATCATCAGCACATAATTTGTTAGTTTGTGTTGCTGGCTCTATAACAGTAGAGACTTGTGTGCTACAGTATGAGTATAGAGGCATCACTAGTCAATATACACAATGTAATAATAGCTATCTTCAGGATCAAAGCAGTGATTTATTTTTAATTGCTGCTGTATTTTAACTGTTTTCATTAGTAAAATAAAGATTCTCCTAATGCCTTTTTACTACTGAAAGCATCTGAATTTCTCTGTTTTATTAGATCATGTGGAGCAAAAATTATTACTGATCAGTCTTGAATATACAGGTTTTCACCAACAGACTAATTCTGTTTTTTAATGGCCTTTCAACAGCCCTCCAGCAGCACTTAGCAGATATCAATGTGGAAGGACCAGAAAATGGATACGGCCACTGGATTGCTAGTACATCAGGCTCAAGAAGCAGCATAAACTCCTCTGTTGATGTAAGTGAATTTTAAGCACAAATGGCAGTGAGATGGGAGTCCTAGGTATACTGAATTTCTTCTTTATATTCCTCATCCTGTTCTGTAAAATGCATTACTTCAAGTCATGATTATTTTCAGTTGTGTGTTTAATTTCAAACTATATTAACTGTCTAGTTGGAGGTGACGTAAATGTTTTTATCTTCTTGAGAGCAAGAGCTTACAGTGAAGAACTTGCTGTAGTCATTTTCTACCAGAATATATGTAATGGACAATTTTTTTCCTGGTGCTTCTTCACTCTGGGAGTAAATTACTATAAAACTGGCATACAGTTTCATAGGAAAACTCAAAATTCTCTGTTTTACAGCTGATATGTTTTAGAAAGAATTTGGCTTTTAATTTGGATACAATTTATCATTATTACAATTCCCTCCTCTTTAGCTTTGTATGGCAAAGTGTTCAGTAATAAGGTTTGTTAAGCCTGCTTTATTGGATCATCTTTACCTCAGACACATATCATTACTGTAATTTAATAGAGCTCTAAAGGAATACTTAAATGCTGTAATTTATGTTCTTCTGAGTCCTAAAAAGAAGATTGCTATTTTGTAGTCTGTTTCCTTTCTTAAAAAACTAGACATAACATTATTTTTATATGATTAATCCTGAGAAGAGTTACTTTTACAGGGTGATTCTCCTAATGGATCAGGTGACGGAAAAGGAGTAAAGTCCCTGGTGAACAAAATGACGGTTGCTTTAAAGACTAAATCTGTGAATGTGAAAGAAAAAGTTATTAGTTTTATTGAAAATACATCTACTCCAGTTGACAGGTGCGTCATATATATCTCACTGTGAATTAGCAGTGAGGAATGGCTTCCCATTTCAGGTGGCTATTTTGTAAATTACTGGGCTAGTTGGGAAAAAGTTATCTTCCAGTTTCAGCTTTTAGAATATCCTACCCCTGCTCTCCTCACAATTTTATCATAGCACTGTAAGCCTACTGTGCTTAGTATTGCAAAGCCAGCGTGGTATTTTGTTTGGTTTGGGCTTTCTTGGGTTTTTATATTGCCCCGTCTTGTCAAGTTGAGATTGACTTTTTTGAAGATTTTGAATTTATCAAGTCCTGATATTAAGCTGGTTTTCAAACCCAGAATCTACTCTTGTTCATCATCGTCACGTAGAGCTGGGAACAATAATGTGCAAAAATATTAAGATACTTTCAAAGTTGGAAGTCATCATTTCAAATTCGTACCTTAACTAGGTAAAAGAATAACAGCTTTCATCTCTCAAAGCTTTAATTGAATAGCTTGTTCTAGAGTTCTTTAAAATGCAACCTTTGGAGTTCTATGTTGCTGAGACATTGGTATTCAAGAATCTTAGAGCTAATGAGTGTTTGACAGCATGCTTTGAAATACGGGCTGAACAAACAGCAGTTTCTACTAGTGTTGTACCTAATGAAAAGGTACAGATTGTCGCTTCTTTTGGTGTTGGAAAATTTTTTTACATTGCTATTATTTCACAGATAGAGGCAAACAATTCATAAATAGCACTTGGTAGTAGCTTTTATTGTGTGAAGAATTCAAGTAAGGCTTATATTTAAGTTATACATAGCATGAAAAATGCATCTTTTAGTAGAGTTTTTATAAATATTTCTCTACCTTGTGATTATCTGTCATGAAGCATTGCTTTTATTCATAAGCATCCTCCTTGAAGAAGATACATTGCCAATATAGAGCATTTTAATTATTTATCTAGATTTTTCCTTTAAACTTTTTTTTATTTCTTTTATTCTGTCCTCTGCCCCAATGTACTATAGAATACCTTTCAATATTCCCTGGCCAGACAGAGCAAGCCTGGAGCGGTAAGCTTGATAATTAAGCAGTCTGACTAAAACCACCTTTGTCGTATTTAGCATGGCATCACAGTATTTGTAAGCGTTGGTTACACTGACAAAATTGCTCTCATATTTTTTTATTAATTTAGGGTTTCTGAATATATTAAAGCTATTGGCTTTGAGAAGTACTGGTCAAGGGACTAGAGGAAGAAAAACAATGTATTGGCAGTGCTTTCTTCTCTTAGTTTCTGCTTTGTTATTTCTGTTCTCTTCCTTAATATTGCTTTTTATGGATTTTTCTTTTTTTTCTTTTTTTTTTTTTACTTGCCACTTCTTATATGCATTTTATTAGTGATTTGTAGTAGTGAAAGACACCAGGAGCAATTACTGAACAAATTATGGCTTAAGATTTTAACAGGAGAGACTCAAACTATGAAAAGGACTTGCTATAAACTCCTCGTAAAGCATCATCAGACCTTAGATATAACAGGGAACCCATACACAAATTCTGTTTGCAGTTATGGAATTTTTATGATTCTTATCAGATGATGATAGAACATGCTGATAGAACAGAGGTGCTCATTGCTGGGAAAAGAAAGATGCTGAGTTATAAGTAAACATGTCTTGTATCTCTCCCTTATTTTTTTCACATAACTGCTGTGTTTCACGCAAATGTGGAGTCCCGTGTTTATCTAAGAGTTATTGCCTTATTGTTTCAGAAATAAAAATTGTGTATTAAGGTTATATAAAATTACTTGTGACAAATTAAGGACAGCTTGTGTAATCACTTCGGAACGTTGGCTGTACTTTAGGAACTCTATATTATAGGTCTTGACCCTCATAGACTGAAAAGCATGGAGGTTGGTGCTGGAAGAATTAATGAATATCTAAAATGTTGTTTGAGTTTTCAGGGATTTTTGGCCAGTTCTTCTTTCAGGTCATTTTCACATAATTTGAGATAGGACTCACCCTTAAACATTACAGAATGGTGTTATGTAAGCCAAAGCAATAGTAACAGATATTTAAAAAAAAAAATAATAAAGTGGGACTATCCCAATAGCACATAATATATTTTGTTAATTTAGAAATCCTAAAGATCATGGGGATTTCACGCCACATTTTGTGGATTAGGTTTTAGGATATCGTAAGAAAGTGTTAAAAATCCAACTTAAAACACTTGGTGACTGTGTCTGATAACTGAAAGACACTTGAATCCATATTTGTAACCAAGAAGTGTTGATATATTGAGATTATACTTTGGTTATTTACTTGCTCCTTTCACTCATATTGCTTATCTTCTTTCACTGGGAAGATGTAGTAATTGCTCACGCTGTGGATCACTAGAGTATTCTCTTAAATTTGCGGCTCTTAAAAGCCTGGAATGGCATTCTTTTTCCATCCATGCAATTGGATCCATTTTGGATTTATCCACAGTACATTTCATTTTGCAGATTTGCCACTGAAGGAAATTACATTCAATTTGTAACAATGTAATGATGGCCTTCGGTGCAAGCAGGTCAGAGGAAGGTCAAAGGAAATCCATTTCTAGTTTAAGATGTTACCAGGTTTTTATAAAGCAGCTTTTTAGTTTCTCTTGTCTTGACTAACTTGGATCTATAAACATCCATGAGATCTTCTCTTAAATCCTCTCTGTGTAATTTGGTTTGACACTATTTAAATGTCCTTCTTTTTACTCAATTGGTTATGTATTACTAAAGCATATTTACAAAAGCCTCCCTATAGAAGCACTGCCCTCTTGAATTGTCAGTGTCATTGATGCTTATTGTCTTAAAACACTAATGAGCATGGTTTTGTATGTTTATTTTTTATTTCATTGTAGAATGCATTTGTGGCTTTTGGTTTTTTTTCCCTAGTAAACATTTCATTGTTTTGTCTACGTTAGTAAACTTTACCCATAGAAAATGTAGTTTTCAAATATAATTTTGAAATATGCTTTCAGGTATACATAAGTACTAGCATTCATTTATGTATTACTAAAGAGGCTTGCCTCTCCAACTTGGTTCTGCAGTAGCATGTAGCCTGGAGTTTGTGAATACACTTAAAAACAAGAACCAGGCCTTAGAGTGTATAAGAAATTTTAAATACACATTATGGGGAGGGAAGTTATAGAAATTGAAATGGGGGAAAGTAACAGGTGTGGTTTGGTTTTGTTTTTTTTAACTACTACATGCTGTCAGTTCTAAATCAGGAAGTGGTGGGGTTCTTCAGCAATTGCCTATTCTTTGGCTTTCTGAACGCTTAGGTTTTCTCATATTTTTGAAGTATTCAGCAGTTGAGAGCCAGAACTTTTAACATGTCAGCTCTGACCGTATAATCACAGTATTCTGAGCTGGAGCTTTAAAAATCAGGATTTGCAAATGTTACTCTCAAACATGAAGACTCAGCTGTGATATTTTTTGTGCCATTTGATATAATCTGTAGAAATAGATTTAAATGTGATTTTTAAGGTCAATAGTTATACAGAAATCCTAGTGATGCTGGGGTTTTAGCAGCTGGGATGGCTTGATCAGAGATTTCAGGATTTGGCTCATGCTGGAGAATGTAATGGAGAGGAAGTCAGAGATCATAGTACAGTGGATGGTTTATAACTCCACTTGGTATTGTGTTATCATTTGAGGAATTAACCAGAAAAACAAGCTTCTGGACTATTATGTTAGCTAATAGTCTTAACTTTTATCCTCCATCCCAATTTGGCATCTTTGTAAAGCTGGCCAGAAATATTTCTGTTTCACACTAGAAACTGCATAGCATGTTGTCAGTTTCAGGTCTCTCTCTCAGGCACATTTTGTCATTCCAGAAGGTAACCAAAGTTCTTTTTAAAACAAAGAAGTATTTCTTTTCACTTTGTTACAACAGTCAGCCTTGCCAAGTAACAGAAATACACGCTTTCACTAACCAAAGAGCTTGATGGGCCAGTCACAGCTTCCTTGCAAGCAGCTTCATGAAATTCTCATCCTCTCAGTGTTTACATTTTGCTACTATGTTACTGTAGGAGTCATACCTTCAGTTTGAAAATTACCTTACTTTTCTTCTCTCATCTCATGTCCTCTCCTGCCCTTTTCATTGTCAACAGACATGTCAGCAGCAGTGACAGAGTAGGAAAACCTTACCGTGGGGTGAAACCAGTATTCAGCATTGGAGATGAAGAAGAATATGATACGGGTAAGTAAATGATTTTCTTCTTAACTAGATTAGCTCATTTATTTAGCTAATTATTTTTTTTTTTTTTTGAAAAAATGGAAATAGATGGGTTTAGCGGATCATTTGTGTTCACCTATTATTTCTGTAGTAAAGATCTGTTTTTTTACACTGGTGTTGTACCTGTAAACCTGCAATTGTACCTCTATTACTCACAAAATGTCCATTGACTAATGGATCTCAGGTTGAAGCTCTAGTATTGTCAGTTAGTGTAGCGATCTGAGTTTCTGAAAATGTAGTTGGAGCTAGGCTAAAGATGGCTTATGTGTGCACACCTATTAATAATTGATTCATCTCTTGATACATGTGCAGAATTCTGTAGAAAAACAATTTTTACTTAGGTTTTTTATCTAGTTGAAAAATTAGTCAAAACTGGAACAACACACTGTTCACAAAGGTTTGGAGCTGTTTGGGGCTTTTTTGAGACCAGTTCTAATATGAAATTCAATACGAATTAATGTGAGGCGAGAAAGATGTGAAAGAAACCAAACAGTTCTTGCTTCAGATACAAAAATGATGGACTGGTTTGGCTGTGTCCAGAAGCGGGAGGTTTATAATAAGTTTCCTGAATTTCACTGAATTTTTAGAGTTGGAAGGGACCATAGAAATCATCTAGTCCAACTCCCCCAC